>JARNGD010000043.1:0-220949 GCA_031001845.1 Achaetomiella virescens
GAGTTGCCCGTTGCATCAGCTGTTGCTCTCTAAATTAAGAGCCTGGAACCAGAGGCAACTTACCAAAAAATCTGTCTTCTTCCGCCGAGCTGCCGCGCACCATGACATCTGAAGTACCTTCGGTCGAGGTATGCGGCCAATACTCAGCAAGATCGACGATGGTGTCGACGACCTCGCGCGGCAGTTTCAGCGCTTTGTTTAGCATGGCCTTTCACGACAAGGACGTCGGAGATGCTGGGTTCAAATGGAGAGCTTCTAGGATCCTGAGCAGTGGCCCCATCGGTACTGGGGTTGGGAACCACCCTTCCGGCCCCATGGGCATGATCGGGGCGTGGGCCGCCATTCTCCTTGACATCCAGATGTAGTATGAGTAAATCGCAATCAGGGACGCCCCGAGTGAAACGGCAAACTGCGCGTCAACAGTCATCTACGGGCCGTTGCGCCGTGGTGGGCTTCGAGCGAGGAGAAACGCTCAAGAAGGTCGGGGCTCAAGTCCAGACTGTAAACAAGCTTGGTGTGACAGGTCAAGAAAAAGCGTGAAGTGGCAGTTCCTGGTAGCTCCCAGTCGCGCAAAACAAAACTCTTGTTAGGCAGCCATACGAGAACACCAGACATATCCAGAGATCCCTTCCTGAACGAGGAAGAAGTTGATGTCAGACCAAGCAAGTGGAGTGGGTGCCTGACGAGCGACATCACCTCGCCCCGCCAAGAGCGACGGAAGGGCTTGGCAGCGGGTACTAGTTACACACCCCACGTGTTATCTCCTTATCGTCAAACGCCAAGAAAACACGTGAAATGACGAAATACACACTTGCAACGATCTGGAGCCGCGATTTGTAAGGAAGGTACAACCACGGCGCCGGCAACGGCTGCCGTGGTCTCATAACTATCTCCTCCACCGCAAGAATTGCTGCATTGGCCGCTGGGATATCAAGGCCTCAATTACGAATCCGTTTTCTGATTCCAAAAACCGACGAACTCACGCTACACGACCGCTCGGCGCAACACAGCATGAAGTCGCAGAGTCGAGTGACTTCGAGCCTGCGGTACGCCTCGACAGCCCTCTCCCATGCCGCGCCCCGCTCCCTTCACACAGTGAGGCCGGCCAGCAGCAATGTGCTGCCAGCAGGTATCCGGCAGTTGACAACGGCCGAGACCGCTCCCTCGTCGGTGAACTCGTCCACGGCGGCCATTGCTTCAACTCTGAACCCAAGACGGCAACCCCAGTTCAGCCAGTTGCTCCGCGCAATTTTCATGGGCAGCCCCCTCGACGCGGCGGTGCTCCGTCGAACCCAGCCATCAAGTTCCCCTGCCTGGATGCCCTCGAGACACGCTCGGCAAAGCTTGAGAAGCAAGCGTCGCGCGCTCTGACGAGACCGGGCCAGAACCCTCTTACACAGTCGGCGCAACCCAGATCTTCCACTGCGACGAGCCGCTCCTACTCGACCATGGCGGACAGCTCCACGAGTTCGACGTTGCCTACGAGACGTGGGGTGAGATGAACTCCTCCCGGTCGAACGTCATCCTCCTCCACACCGGCCTCTCGGCCTCATCCCATGCTCACTCAACCCCAGAAAACCCACAACCCGGCTGGTGGGAGAAGTTCATCGGCCCCGGGCTCGCCCTCGACACGAACAAATACTTTGTCATCTGCACCAACGTCATCGGCGGGTGCTACGGCTCCACGGGCCCCTCCAGCATTGACCCGCTCGACGGCAAGCGGTACGCCACGCGCTTCCCAATCCTGACCATCCAGGACATGGTGCGCGCGCAGTTCCGCTTGCTGGACCACCTGGTGTGGCCAAGCTGCACGCCAGCGTCGGATCCAGTATGGGCGGGATGCAGTCCCTCGCCGCGGGTGTCGAGTTTCCCGTCGCGCGTGGGGCGCATCGTTTCGATCTCGGCCTGCGCCCGCTCCCACCCCTACAGCATCGCGATGCGCTACGTGCAACGGCGCGCGATCCTCAATGACCCGAACTGGAACAGGGGATTCTACTACGGGCGCGTGCCGCCGCACGTGGTATGAAGCTCGCCCGCGAGATCGCCACCATCACGTACCGCTCTCGGCCCGGAATGGGAGCAGCGCTTCGGGCGGCGGCGCGCCGACAGCTCCAAACCCCCCGCGCTCTGCCCGGACTTCTTGGTAGAGACATACCTCGACCACGCCGGCGAAAAGTTCTGCCTCACCTACGACCCCAACAGCCTCATCTATGTCAGCAAGGCCATGGACCTGTTCGACCTGGGCCGGGAGAACCAGCTCGCGACTGCGGCGCGCCGCGCAGCTTACTCCCGCCAGCCTATCACCGACCCTTCTTCCTCAGCCGCCACCTGCAGCTTGACGCTTCCGGATCAGCCCTACGAAGAACAACCCTCCTCCCAATCAGAATCAGGCTCAGCTATGCTCTCCGCTCTAGCCTCTGACTCGCTCCCTCACCAGAACCAAGGGGCCCCCAAGCCACCAGCCGATCTCGTCGCAGGCTTCGCCCCCCTGCGGGACCATCCAGTCCTGGTCATGGGCGTGGCGAGCGACATTCTGTTTCCTGCGTGGCAGCAGAGAGAGGTTGCCGAGGCGCTGAGGCAGGCGGGGAACAAAGGGGTGGAGCACCACGAGCTGAGCGAGGAGCAGAGTCTTTTTGGGCATGATACGTTCTTGTTGGACGTGGAGAACGTTGGGGGTGCGGTGAGGAGCTTTCTAGGTTGAGCTCGTACACGCAGTGCACGGACTGACGGGGAGCGATGGGTTCGGGCCGGAGGAGAGACAGGTGAAAACAGTTAAGGGGCGCAAGCGAGCTGTGGGTTAAGGGAAAGGAGAGTAGAAGGAAGCGGTGAAATGATGGCGATGGGTTAGGCGGGTGAGGAGTCCAGGAAGGCGTCAACGGGATAGGTGGCGGCGATGGTTCAACTGCGCGGCGTGATACGGCGATTGGTCGGTTTCTCGCTGATAGAGGTTTATGTGCTAGACGAAAGGTACTAGGGGTTGGCATGGCGTTCTTACACGGCGTAATACCCCCGGTAGGGAGGCATCTTGCTTTGGTCATGGATTTAGCGGCAGCGGGCATGAAATGAGCTTAATTGAATCTTCGTTCGTTACAAGTCTGAAGCATATCAGGATGTTTGCGATGCTATCCAAGTGATCACCGATCACGCCTCCTCCCTCAGCAGGGTATAAACGGTGAAGTACGGCCCTCAACGCCATTATCCCGCTCCTCCAAAAAAAGGGGCACCATCACTGGACTAGATAAACCCCGTCCCAAAAGAATCGACCATCCTCGTCCCCGCCCCCCCCCGCCCCCTGTCTAGGACCCCTCCCACCTGACGTCTTCGGCCTCCTCACCTCCTTGATACTCGGCCCGCGTGCCATGCCAATGCCCATGAACGCTGCCGGGTCGTCGTCTCGTTGCACCGACTCCGGAAACTGCGAGATCAGCCTCGGTGACGCAGCCAGCTTGTTACCGCCACTGCCATTACCACTAGGTCCGGAGGAAGTTGAGGGCCGCCCGTCAGCCGTCTTCCCGGCGAAGGGAGTTGAGCGAATGGGTGGTGTCCAAGGCCTGCGTGGCTGGCCATGTTAGGGTCGCGCGAGGGCGCATCCGGGGAGAAGTTGAACTTGAGGTTGAGGGGTGGTGGGACGTGGGCGCGGGTGAACTTGGAGGGGCCTTCGGTCTTCAATAATGGATCTGGCGCGGGAGGCGGCACGGACAGACTTGACGACGGCTCAGCATTCGTTGGCGACATCAGTGGCCAGGTAGTCGAGTCTGGAGTCGGCGGGGCTCCGACGCCAGGACCGGGGGTCGGGCCAAAGTCAAAATTGAAGCCTGTGTCGACGACCATGGGGCTCGGGTGGGGATGCTCGAACGTCTCGACGGTTGGGGCTGGGCTTGGTTGGTTCATGTCGCGGCGCCAGTTGGGATGCCGCAGCTGGGGTGTGTCGGTTCGGAAGGGCGGCGAGCTGTGCGTACTGTAGTTATCGGTGCTGCCGCTCCTGGAGGCCGGGCTGGGTGTACCACCGTGAGGCTTGACAACTTGGTTGCTCGAGATGCTGTACTCCTCCAGTGCTGGACGGCGCGGGCCTACGCCGCGCTTGGGCGGGCCCCCGAAGGGGCTCTGAGGCCGGTTTGCGGCGAAGGCCGGTATTGGGGGAGCTGCTGGGGAGTCGGTGTTGGAGGAGATACCGCTTCGGGCACTACGGATGAGTGAGCTACGGCTGGGCGAGGAGCCAACGGCGGCGGGACACGGAGCGGTGCTGGCTGGATGGGAAGGATGGGGCCATCGTGATCATCATCATCCTTCACGCCGTCGCTGTAGACGCTGCTAGCCGCACTAACTCTGTTGGTGACTGGAGATTGCGGTTTTAACGTCTGGTGTGCTTGCTGGGCACTAATGAGCGTCTTCTCGAGTTCCTCGATCTTCATGGACAGACTTTGTCGTCTCGGAGTCTTGAGCGCTAGGGTATCGCGCTTGGCTCTGACATTCTGGATGATGGGCCGCGAAAATTGCTCGATCGGTCCATCGTCGAGCGACAGTCTGCGAATCGAACCCGACGGAGACGTCACTGTGGACGGCGAGGCCAAAGTGGAAATCAATGGTGCAATGTCCTGTTTCTCTTGTCCTGGTGTTTTCCGGCCCTCACTAGGAGGGAGTTCAGGTTCCGGGTAATACATCGCAGTGGGGGATTCAAGAGAGGGCGGGCTCCCAGCTGTCGGGCTGTGCAAGCGCAATTCGTCAATCCCCGGAGGGCTCAGCGGAGGGCTGGGGGAACGGGGGCCGTCCGCCAGGGCATTAAGGGGGCCAGAACACTGGAGCGGAGATGGACGGCACGGTCGGAAAGTCTCCCGGGAAGGGCTTTGCGAGTTCGAATCATTGGGAGGAGAGCTTTGGACGCCAACATTGTGAGGTTGGGCACCGGTGTTGGGGCCACGGAGACGAGGAACGCGAGAGCCAGGGCCATTCGACCGCGCACCTCCGTGGGCGTTGCTCGCGGGCCCAGCAGGCCGATATCCCCGTGGACCGGCCCCCCCAGCCGCAGGTCCAAGAGGCCCCTGGCGGGGAGGTCCATGGCCCGGAGGCTGAGGAAGACATTGTGTAGGAGGCCCTGTCGGAGGCGGTCCCTGATGCAGCGGGGGTGGCCGTACTTGACCGTTTGGACCGCCGCGGCTACCTGGTCTTGCCTCAGTGTCGCCTTTGGACATAAGGGTCGGCAGGCTCTGTTCGACCGCATGTTTCAGTGGCGATTCCGGTTGCGATCTTGGGGCTGAGCCGGGTCTGGTCAAGTTGCTCTCGGTGGACTTTTGTCTCTCGAGTCTCTCCATCTCCAACCTGGCTGTTTCCCTCTGCTTCTCCAGCTCCTTCTCTTTCTCCTTGGCCTCCTTTTCCTCTTGCTCCCGCTTCCTGACCGATGCCATAACGGCGTCGACCATGTCGTTCGCGTCTTCGCCAAAGACTGACCCCGTTTCGGCCTTCTCTGTGATGGGTGTTGGCGGGAGTGTCAACGGAGCTGAAACGAGCGGAGATTTAGGGCTCGGCGGGCCAGACGGCACGCTCCTCATGAAGTGCACATCCAGCGGATTCACCCATGGTTTGCTCCGATTAGGGGTACCGGGTCGCGATCCGAGAGGCGAGGGCGGGGCCAGGCTGGTGCTTGACCCGTTCCTTGCAGCGAGCCGTGATGCAAATCCCGGTGCTGGAAGGGCTAGGCTCGCGGAGGATCCGTTGTGGGCACCGAAGCGGGTTCGCAGATTCGCATCGGAGGCGTGTGGTTTGAGGTTAAACTTGTTTGGCTGCCGGGGCGCATTGGGCCGGCGTTGCTCAGGTTGAACATGCTCGCGGCGGCCAGGTTATGGGTGTCGGAGTTGGCGTACGGTGATCTCCCACTGGCGCTCGGCTGAGGGGTGCCGGCTCGTGATACGGATCGGATGCTGCCATTGATGACGCCCTTCTGGTTGATGTTCTTGCCGAAGAACTGGCCCTCTCCCAGCGCATTTTGGTCTATTCGCTTCCATTGGTGCTGCTGGTGCTGTTGTTTGACTGAGCCGACTTGTTCTCCGACTTCCTGCGAAATCAGCGGTTCGTGGGGGATCCTCTGCCAGGGGCGCCCAAGGGCACTCACTTCTTCTTATCGCCAAACTTGAGGCCAAAGAAGGAGACCATTTTGATTGAGTGAACGAGTGACTATGATAGAGAAGAAAACATAAACTGCAACAAGTCAGTACATGCCTCGACGTCGTGGTCATGGGTCGCCAACATTTTACGTGGACTTTGGTGTCGTCCGATGCGACCCGCCAGAGATCCTGGGTTGGACAATCCTCCTCGGCAAATATCAATTACACGCAGGCCATCTCCCAGACGTTTTGATGTTGGCGATTCTCGAGCCGGAAGTCTAGGACAGGCAGGGGTCGTATGGTGGACGAGAGACCCTCTGCGGTTTCCAAAGCCAAAAAGGGGCTCGTCGATGTGGGGTTCCCTGAGCGGGTCACCTCGAGGATGGATTCTTTGGCGGCGACGGGGATCCGAAGATTCAAAAATCTCAAGCGGAAGGAGCGACGACAGCAAAATTCCACGCAGGAAAGAGCGACTGCGCAAGTGACAAGAGCGAGCGACGGCGGGAGAGCGGCAGCCGTGGCACCAGATGCCGAGCAGGACGAGAAACCGAAGATGTGGGAGAAAGGCCTGAAAGAGAGGAACTTCGGGAACCGGATGGCTCGTATCCTTTTTGGGGCAATCCTGAACTGGGGCCACGCGCTTGTGGAGATGATTCGCGCCAGTGTTTTCCAGTGTTGGGCTAGCGCAGGTGCCAGCGACAAGGGCCACGGCATCAAGGTTGCGACTGCCATCTCAGTCAGGCTCTTCCCTCTTGTTCACCACTTTCTGTCGGTGAATACGCAGGAGCGCACATACTCTGTCCCCGCCAAACTGGGATCCCACAATTCGGGATCCAGAGCACCGATCAAAACAGGGGCGGCGCCAGATTGGTCCTGGTTCCGCTTGTGAGAAGTGACAACCTCAACGAGGTTTGGATCCTGTCCCAAACAGGAAAGAGTGACGATAGTGCCGGCGGCAACCCGCAGCGGCTCAGGGGCACACGCTTTCTCGATCTGTCTAACTGGCCCAATCCAAGCATGACGTACCTGCAAGGCTTTTTCTCCAGCGCTTCACGATGAAGGCCCGCGTGTTTTCTCCTTCCAGTCCGCTGGCAGTGCGCTGCTGGCTTAGGGATGCTGGTCCAGCCTATCGCAAGGCACCCCTCTTCTAGCTCGTCTCGACAACCACTGTCCCGGAACTCCGTGGCAGATCGCGTGACGTCGAGGGAAGAGGAGGCCATCGCAATCAACACCTCGGCGATCGTCCCGCTGGGGGGTTGGCATGCCGCGAATTGGTGAGACGCGGCACGCTGCACACACGCGTGCCCGGTTCCGCAACCTCTTTTCAAGACTCGAGAATCTGCCCTGGGGCGCCTGGGATGGCCCTGCGGGGCAATGTGTTCTGCGCGACGGCGGCTTCAAGTTTGCTTGTCCCTGCAGCTTGCTGCTGTACCCCTTTCATCGTGCATCAAGAAGCTTGTCGGCCACGTTCCACAGGTTGCGTCGCCAATGCAACCCACGCCGTCCCCCAAACAGAACTGATGGCGGACTCTTGATGAAGTGCAATCTCTGCATTGACCAAGTTGGGTTTATTGGATGAGTTTTTTGCAGCTGGTTCCAGTGTTTGGGAAACTATTTTCAGCTGAAGCTCTTGGCGTCCTCCATCCGTGCTCCCCTAAGATGCCTCATAACCGGGCAACGCCGAGAATCCACAAAAAGTTTGATAAGGTTTGTTGAACTTGTTGAGAAATCCATGAAAGCTTGCGGATGCATACTCTGTATGAGCCTCACCAGGCCCAACGCCCATCGTATCACACACAGACAGTGGTATCAACATGTCAGCCATGCCCCGGCTGAACCCGAAACTCTACAATGCCATGTACAAAAAGAGGTGAACGAAAAATAGAAACGTGAGAGAACGAGGTGTCAAGATCCCAACTGTGAAGGGCACTGAGGACAGGCCAGCCCCCTAAAGTCACCACCTCTTCGGGTTGAAAAAGGGGGGGAAGATCATGGCTGCTGCTCCCTCAATATGCTCCCTCTGGTCGTAGAACTCTGCCGCAACTCCCGTCTACATAACTGACTGCTGTGTTCCCATTAGCATGATGGCTCAACCGGTGACCGCCGCCCATTCGGCATCCTGAAAATCCACAATATTGCCGTTGACATAGTGAAGAAGATGGCGCCGGTGAGAAACGGCAGGCCGATCCAGCCCCCTCCGAGGTTCAGCCCGACACTGAGGCTCTTCGCCAACAACGGACCAGCAATGGTCATGCCGAGGCCCTCCATAAACCCAACAAGCGAGTTGACAGTGCCGACGTGGTGCTCCTCGACGAGCGTGTTGAGTAGGGATCGAATCGACGCTGACATGCCGGACCCAAGGGCTAGCCAGACAAGCCGATCGAGAACAGCCACCCGTCCACTGCCGCAGCGATGAGCAGGCTCCCCACAATTTGAACCACGCCGGACCACCGTGAAATCCAGAGATCTTTGGCCACGGCGGTCATGCCTAGACGCTGAACGCCGAGCCAGCTGGCCGCGGGCAGCACGGCCAGGAGCGTAACCAAGCTAACCGGCATTGCGGATGGTGAGAACCATCGAGGCGAAGCTCCAGCTCCAGCCGTACCGGTCCGTTGCGTACTGAAGCAGGATCTCCCCGACGAACCTGCCGAGGATGACGAAGACAAGGGACACCATGAGGAAAGCCAAGCTCTTGTTTCCAAGCACAAAATCCCACACCTCCCGAGGCCGGTGCGCGCCTTCTGCCAGAGCTTGGTCAATCTCGGGACACCATCATCCTCCGCGTCGCGTTCTCTCTTCAGCCGCCTTTCGATCGTGCACATGCACCGTTTCGGGGAAGATTAGGATGCTAAACGTCGCGATGATGAGAATGACCAAGGAAACTAGGAGGGGGGTCCACGGGCCTCCAATCAGCATGGCGCCGCCGAGGGGCCCGCAACCATCTGGGAAGCGAGGAAGACGGCGGCGAGCTGGAAGAAGACGGTGGCGCGATTACCATTGGGAACGACGTCGGCGATGGCGGTGTAAAACATGGCCACGACAACGGGGCCGCCGCCACCAATACTGCAAGAGCTGCATGAGCAAACCACTCTTCATCCCTCAACGCCGAGAGAGAACTTACAGCTGGAAGGCCGACCCAAACCAAGTCACCCACAAGGGCACAACGTCCGAGAAGAAGACTAACCCCCCGAAGTTAGCACCAGTCTTTTGTCTCCGCATCTCCCTGTCCCCCGTCCTCCCTCACCGCACACAAGGGGCGCATGGCGAGCAAAAGGCGTTACTCACAAATCCCATAAATCCACACCAAACTCAGCGTAATGCCCCCAAGACTCAGCGCCAGTACGGGCCGCCTCCCCCACCGATCCGACAGCACACCGTACGGCACCGCCCCCACAATGCCCGGCACACAGTCAAACGTGGCCTGCCACCCCCTCAACATGGCCAAATAGCCCTGCACGTCCGGCCCCTTGCACACCGGGTCATCTGAGAGTATCAGCCCTCCCGCAAAGTACCGTATACTCCCACCGCCGCCGCCTCCAAATTCCCTTCCCCAGATAAGGAGGTGAGATTCTGATCCGGGATGGGCGGTCCAGGCGGCGGAGGAGGCAGGCCGGGGGAGGTAACAGGAGGGGAGGAGCGGGGAGGGAACACCTCCGGGTGCATCTGGCGGCAGATGATGCTCTCCATGACGGCGTTGGTGGGCGCGGTGGACATGCCGATCGAGAGCTCGAGGAGGAAGACGAGGACGAAGGAGAGGAGGATGACGCGAGGGCGGAGGACGGCACGGAGGGCGGTCAGGCGGCCATCGGAGGTGTCTTGGTCGTCGGCGGTAGTGGTGGTGGTGGTGGGTTTCCTGGCTGTGGGGGTCCGACCAGCAGCGGGCTCCGCTCCGTGTCGGAGGCGTACTCCGCCGTCGCCGGGTTGGTGGGATCGCCGGAGCCATCGGTTGGCCGAGTCATGGTGGGGCCGGTCCGGAAGGAAGTTCTGGATGTTTGTAGGAATCCCTACCCGAACATGAGGTAGGCAAGGGGTTTGCGTGATGGAAAGTGTGCTCAGAGCAATCAATGCACGAAAGAAACGAGGATCAAGTGGTTACAGTGAGAGGCCAGAGAAAAAAAGAGGAGAGTGGCAGAGAAACCTGAGTGTTGATACAAGCAAGTCGGAGATTGATAATGCGTTGGGGTCCACGTAATGCAGTGGGAACTGCACGAAGGTATTAACGCGCCGCCAAGTGCCTGGAATGCTGGCTAACGCCAAGAAAGGCAGGTGGGATCAAAATAATCGTAAGCTTCCCACGTCTGCAGCGTTTCAGGGCTTGACAAGCATTTGGAAGTGCAATTCTGTAGGGCGCTGTCCCGCGGCGCGGTCAAGACCCCTGCCAGGTTTGGACGAACCCGCTGGAGCGTCGCAGCAGTGACGCAAGACGGTCCCAGGGCCACATCGAGTCCAAGGTTGGACTCAGGGATGTGTTATCGACAAACACCCCCGATGCCAGTCCCCGAACGCTCGCTGATAAAGATGTCTGGGGTCCCAGACGGGATTGAGGTGGGCGTGACTATGACGGTTTCGTGCCAGCACTTGTCTCTGCTCAGACCCTTTTCGGCCTTGATGAGCCATTGCCTCCAACTCGGGCGGCAAATGCTGGCTGCAGTATGACGACATGCATCGAGTGGTGAGTGTGGATGCCAGGTACCGGGTGGATTGTGCGACTCGGGCGGAATTCTCAGTGCGAATAAGAGACTGCTCGCGAGACAGAATCGGAGAAGAAGCCTTGAGAACCTGACGCCACTCCTTTTCAGAAGGCGTGCGCGAGGCTAAACACCATTCGGGATGGGCCGACGGCCGGAATCTGCGTCTCAAAAGGCCCATTGAGCTGAAATTCGTTGGACAATTCCGTCGACAACATGGCCGCCAGCTCATCAACAGGGGAAGCTGCGGGTGAGCTGGCGAACCAAACTGCTGGCAACCGCCGGTTTTACTGGCCGAGGGCCCCGGGACCCACTACGGAAGCCATGTGCAATACGCGGCGGGTCTTCCCCAACCTGCGGTGTCCACTGAGGCGAGGGTCTCAGCGCGCTTGACGATGCCCTTGAAACGCTACAAAGGGGAGCAACTTAGACTCTCCGTTTACTTTAATTCTGGGCCTAATTTTCTCTCGTGAACCACACAACCAACAATGTCTGGAGACGAGGAAGCAAAGGTCATTGCAACGGAACCTCTCGTAAGTCGGTCCCAGTTCCGGGCATCTTCCTGAATGATGAAAAACAACGACCAACGTGCGTGTAGCCTGAAAAGGAGGCGGTGTGGGACAAAGCTGGTAAAGTAAGTCCAGCTGTAGAGAAAATCCCACCCTGACGCCGCCCCAGAAAACCCCCTAATAGGCATCAAGAAAGATCTACCGAGACCCCAAAGGGCGTAACGCTACATGGGAGTCGGCTGAACGGACCACCCGGCCAAAGAACTGCGATATCGATGGTGTTGGCATCGTCGCTATCCTGGAAAAGGAGACCGGTACGCCCGTAGCGATCTCTCTGTAGAGTCTTGCCAACAACCGAATCACCACAGGGCCGGAGATCGTGCTCCAGAAGCAGTACCGTCCGCCGGTGGACAAAATTGTCATCGAGCTGCCAGCCGGGCTGATCGACGAAGGCGAGACGGCCGAGGAGGCGGCAATCCGCGAGCTCAAGGAGGAGACTGGATATGTGGCCGAGGTGCTCGAGACGTCACCAATCATGTTCAACGGTATGGCCTCCCCTTTCTCTGGCAGGATTGCCTGTTAACCTACCACTAGACCCAGGTTTTGCAACACAAACCTCAGGATGGTCCATGTCAGCGTGGATATGGGCCTGCCAGAGAACCAGGACCTGAAACCAGAGCTCGAGAGAACGAGTTCATCGAGGTCTTCCTCGTCAAGTTGGCCAACTTGTGGGACGCGTGCATCAAGCTGGAAGCCGAGGGTATGCCATCGACGCACGGATAGCTAACCTCGCGGAGGGCATTGAGATAGCAAGAAGTTCAAGCTTTAGCTCGTTAGTCTCTGGGAAAGGCTAGATAAAAAAGACGGGAATAGAACAAGCCATACCAGGGTAACCCGTAACTACAACTTGCCCTCCCTTCTCAGCCCCTCCCACAACGCCACGGCAGCAAGACACTTCGCATCTCTCGCGCCCTCCTTCCACAGATCCCTCATCCGCACCACTTCAACGTAATCTTCTCCCCATGCTCCCTCAGCCCCGTCAACTTCCCCGTCCACTCGCCCAGCTGCTGTCTCGGCACCCTCCGCTCATGCATATAAATCGGGATATACTCGTCACATCCGCCCGCAGAAGGGTACACCGCCCGGGGCAGTTCCCCCTCCTCCCCATCACCAACCAAGTCGCCCAGACTCACCAACTCCCCCCTCCCAATCCCCATCCCCAACTCCTCCCTAATCTCCGCAGCCGCTTGCCCCACAAAATCCCCCTCCTCATCCACCATCCCGCCGGCAGCTCCACAAACTCCAGACTCCCCGCCGCGATCCGCGGCTGCACCGTCAGCAGCACGTGCCGTTCCTCCTCCAACCTCTCTGTCTCGTGCGGCGCGATGTCCTCAGGTATGAGCATTACCAGCATTGCGACCGAGGGCCCCCGCAGGAAGACCGACCCGGGCAGGGTCTCGCCGGCGGGGTTGGAGATGTGCGAGGTGAGTTTGACGAAGCCCAGGCGGGTGTTGGGGGCGGCCGAAGAGGTCAAAGGACTGGACTGTTATTGAGCGCAGGGTGTAGGGGAGGGCATGGAAGGGGTGGGTGGGCGAGGTGTGTTGCGTAGTGGGGAGTGGTTGAGGCTCTTGAGCCAGGGACTAGACGCGGGGAAGAGAGATTGTTAGTAGGGTGGGAGGGCGTGCCACGGAGGTGGGCGCACCTGCCTTGAAGGGGTGGAAATTGAGGAGTTGAGACTGGCAAAGGCCAGGTGGGAGGGTGATGGGGATGTTGTATTCGGGGTGTTGGAAGGTGGACATGGTGAGGGTTGAGGTCCACGCTAATCGCGACGCGAAGCGGGAGGTCGACCAGGCGCGAGGGAGAGAGATTCGGCTGTGGTAGAGGGCCGTAAGAAGGATTGGCATGATCAGAATGATCAGGGACCAGCTTCGCATTGCGGCGCGCGTGTCCGCGACGGAGATGAAGATGGTGGCTCGGACGAATCGGTTGTTGCTTCATCGAAGTTGACGTCAATACTGAGTGGAAGCTGCGACGATCAGGGGCTTGTTGCTGCTAGCAGGACCGCCAAGCCGCTAATCACCCCGCCGAAACGGGCTGCTTCAGTGGGTGTGTCAGTTCCAGATCGCATTGCACTTCTGACTCCATCAAATCCACAGCTGGCACCACTGGTCTTTGATCGCTCTCCATCATGACGTCTAAACCCAAGGACAGGATGACGTCATGAGCATGTCGAAACGGCGTATAAGTGCTTCGTGCTCATCGAGAGAAAAAGGCATTGACCATCATCAACCCCCGATTGACTGCATCCGCCTCAAACTTATCTCAACCAAAACATACCAACCCCAAATCACCAACCACACTCAACATATCACAGTCATCATGCCTCGCCAGGGAGACGGTTCAGGTGACAATGCGGTCGAGGCCGGCCACAACATCATCCACGGCGCTGGCCAAGAAAAGGTACGCCAGAGAACGCTCTGCATTCGCCTTGCCATGCTTGAAATTCTATAGACGCCTTGCTAACGCGCCTCAGTCAACCCGTGTCGCCCGTGCAGACAAGACAGCCCCGATGCCGGAGCAGGAGAAGGGCGCCGGACTCGAGAAGACCCCCGCCAGCGCGGGCAAGAGCGAAGGGAAGGACCAGGGCGGCAGGAGTAGCACCAACTAGACTGGGCGTGGCGGCTGGAGTGTACGATATGGCACGGCATGGATAAGATGTCTCGATGGCACTACGATACTTTGCATGGCAATAATGGTTATGACCTCCCTTGGATCTCAGCATTCACCATCCTGTGGACGTGACTTTGAGCCCGCCTGATGGCATCACCGACATTCTCATCTCCATCGATGTCTCCAGCGATCTGTCCATCCCTCGCTTCCAAACCATATTACCATTGATAAGTCCTGTCTCCCTTCCGATGAACGAACCCCAAACATGCTGTAACACTTTGTGTCTGTGTATCCTAGCCCACTCGCCCGGGGATAATCTGTGTACGTTTGTGCCTCTCACCCTTCCAGCACCAAAGTCTATTTTGTGTCCAGCCGATGTATGCACTCGCCGCCGCTCCAAGCCGAGATAAGAAAAAAACGAGAACCCTTTCCCCGTCTTTCATCAAGCAAGCCACAACTCCCCATCCATATTCCCTCCCCCGCACAACCTCGTAAACTGCGGAAACGTTACTCACAACCAATGTCCACCTTTCGTTCAAGCTCCACCCACTAGCACGCATTGTGCTCCGACTTGGCCCGTCGGGGGCGGCGGCGCCGGAAGTCGAGGCACGGTCTTGAAGGGGTAAAACTAAGTGCTGGCGGTTGAAACCTGGCGGTAGACTGTTGGGCATGATGGTGGATCTGATGAAGAAGGTGAGGTATTCAGGCGCTGTTCAAACTGAGTTGACGAGACTCGCGTTGGGTGAGACCGAGATAATGCACAACAGAGGACGTGACGAAGAACGCTTGGAGCATGGAAGGGGAGAAGACTTATACCCGTATTGACCAAGCATTGCACGCAAGTATCGAGGTACGAACGCGTCAAGCGGGGTTTGCGCCATCTTGAGACATAGACAGGATGGCCAGTTACCTTATAGTACTTAAATCAATTTCATGATCGAGAGTCGCCATGGTAAGATCACATATACAGCACATAGGGCTTCCGAGGCCCAGGACCAACAAAAGACCGGCGGAAGATGCATGTAGATGGGCCTCCCTACTTCCACGAGGCGTTCTTCTGGTACCTCGAGTACCGGGCATATAACAGCGTCTGCACATGAGTCCTAACAAGCATGTAGCGTTGGAAATGGACTCGCCATAAGACGGCTGAGATGAACAGAAGCAGAAGCTCACGGGTTTCGGTGGCAATGAACCATGGCTTTTTCTTCCGATCGGTCTTCCGCTCTCTTCGGTTTTTAACTCTCCAAACTTACTTCATCTTCATCGGCTACGGCGCTTGCTTACATACATAATCTCATGTTTCACTTCCTAGCTAAACGGAAGACGAGGGCACAGCATGTCTCGTCATTTGCCACTTCTTCTGAACCCTTGCAACAGTGTATTCTCTGTTTCCAACACCCGTCGCTGGCGCTCGTCGACGCCGTCGCCGACACCACCATTCTCGCCGTACTCATCGCCCTCAGAAACGACGCGCCTAGGACAAGGGTCCAGCTCCGATTCGCGAGGAAATCCGTAGGCATCTCCGTATCCATATCAACGGGGAAGCAAAGCTGACATTCACAGCATCGCGTCCTCCACGGGCCGCCTGGGATTGCCCATTGACTCGGCTCCAGGAACGGCTCATCGAGAAGTGCTTTGATCTGAGGAACCCAGCTACTGAACCTTGGCCAGACTCCGCTCTGGGCACCTGTGGGCGCAGTTTAACATGCGAAAGGTCAACTACAACTCCCGGGTTAAGGCGAGGTTCTACACCCACGTCGTCGAGTTGGTCCAGCAAACCGCCTGTGGCGGTCGGACGCGTAAAATGACCTGCAAGGCCCGGACGACTGCTTGCGGTCTTGAGAATGCTTTTGGGCGTTGGTAAAGTTATGCTGGTGTTGAACGCAGGAGAGGTCGCTAGGGATACCTCCCTTGCAGTAAGTAAGGAGGCCCTCTCTTTCTCAAAGTCAAAAAATCCATCACCAATTCCACCCTTTTCTGGTGCGATCTGCGCTGGTCGAGAGAAGATCCCAAAGAGACGACTCCAAACCTGGAAGTCAGCAGAGAGCGTTGAGCAAACCTGCGCTTTGTCTGGGGCAGTTTATCGGCCGATCAAAGCTCCGCATGATCACAATAAGACGCTTACGTGGATGACAGGACGTTGGGGCAAACTCTCAGCATGTGAGTGGTCACGGTGCAATCTCTAAACTGAGGCTTCAACTGACGTACCGCGACATTGTTGTTGCAGCGAGCCACGACAACGGAGCGAAGAAGCGATCGGCTTGCGCATAACAAGCTGGAATGAACTCCAATGTCGCATATGTCGTGGTTGCCTGCAATCTCTCTCTCGAGGCCGTAGCTTTACCTACCTAGGTACCTGCGTACGTCGGATGGCTCACTGGACGGTGCATGGTGGTCTTTGCCAGCTGCCGAACGGTGCCACGAGACGCAACGGGAGGAAAGGGGTGGTCTTGCGCTTTGACCAGTATTTGAGAGGCATGTGTTTCAGTTTCCTGGTACGGACACCCAACTGCCGACCTCGGCAAGGTACGAATACATACTTCGCAGGAACTTCGCATCTCTCCACTTCCTGCGCGTGAGAGAAAATCGAAGCATCGACCTGAAGTCCTGAAATCCAATTGCCATTGCAAATCAACACCAGAAGGTTAACATCCGTCCACTCAGAAGGCCTCCCAGTATGTCCTCAAAAAAAAAAAAAAAAGGTATGCTCACGCTCCCTCCTTTTGTTGTCAACATTCCCTCCAGTCTCCGCAGTAACGTTTTTCCTTCAACATTGCCTTCATGAGCTCAACATCCAGAGCCAACAATAACAACCAATAAGGGCCGCTGGTCTATGGTATGATTCTCGCTTAGGGTCCCAACCCAAGCATCGCTGCGAGAGGTCCCGGGTTCGATCCCCGGGTGGCCCCGGTCAGATCAAATATCTTGATGGTTTCCTTTTTCCCCTGACACAATCTCATAATGTCGGAAAATATCAGTGTTTTTTGCTGAATCTGTCTCTGCAAGCCCCCTTGTTTGCCATCTTTGTCCAATCTTGGGCTGTAGGTGGTGTTAATCCAAACCCTAACTACCGTCTCCACCAGCAGCCCCTAGCCCCTTTTCCACCCACACTCTCTACCACACTCGATATGTAAGTCGAATTTCCAGTGTCCGAAGACAACAACCAAGAACCCCCTTGTGGTGTAGTTGGCTATCACGTTCGGCTGTAAAGGAATTTATTGATACCGAAAGGTCACCGGCTCGATTCCGGTCGAGGGGACTTGACTTTTGCCCTTTCTGAACGCGCCTCCTTTTTGCTTCTCTTTCCAAGACTTCTGTCCTTCGATGATCAGAGTGGCAAGGTGTTGGCAGATGAGACTAAAGGAGATGGGACCGCAAAATTCTCATTCAATGACCAGTAGCATTCCGGCTGACCCATTCCGACCTCGACATATGCCCTGAAACCTCTATGAATCGGAAGTCAAACGCCAGCGCGCACACCTGCTATGTAATGTATGTACATGATCCCCAACTTTTATACATCGCCCATTCCATGAGAAAGAAAGGAAGGCACCCAAGACCATACAGGATAAGGGAAGCGGGCTGGACTCAAGAGTGAGAGAGTCAGCACAGGCCTACTCCAGCCGCCTTCGCCACCGCACCACCAGCGGCCGCTCCCTGGCCCCCAATCAACCTCTGCAGCGCATCCAGCAGCGCCTTGCACGTCGCACCCTCACTACAAGCGTCAGCAGCACTGGCATCGGCTCCGGCCCCAGCACCCGCGGCAGCCCCGCCAGCAGCAGCCTCCGGCACGAAGACCGCCTACTCCCCAACCATGTTTCTCACTGTGAGCGTCAGCTCATTCTCGTCGGCCTCGAATTCCGGCTCGCCCTCACCAAAGACAAAGGAATTGGTTTTGGCACAGAAGTGGGCGACTTGTCCAGTGGAGATGTCGATTGTGCCTTGATACGAATGTTAGTAGAGGGTGCATGGATGCTGAGGCGCGGGGTAAAGGGTGTCAGATATGGGCTCATGAGAAGGGGTTGATCAAATGTAGTTGGCGGGATGGGGTTGGTGGATTGGAAAGTGAGTTATGGAGCGGGGTTGGTGGAAGGAATGATAGAACGACCGAGAAACAACGGGAGTTAAGACAACATCAGAAGAAAAGAAGTGTCACGGGGTGAGCTTGGCTCGGGTGAGGTGCGTGAGCAAAACGAGATGAGAGTGGGATGGAAGAGAGTGCACAACCATGTAAAGCGGTTGGAGAGGCCGGCAGTGACTTACTATTGGCATTCTAATGTAGTCAATCCTCCCCAACATCAGGCCTTGTACGGCAGCGGTACCTCCGCCCAGCTCAACAATGTGCGAGACCGGTTCGAGGGCGACAAACCCCCTTGGCGCCGCCGCGGGGTTCTGGTTCTCGGTGACCCTTAGCTGGTGGCCCTGCTGGTTCTGGAATTTGACCTCTAAGACGCAGTTGGCCTTGCGCCGAGTGTTAGCAAAGGGGAAAGGACATGGTCCAGAAGAAGGCGCATAGGCGCTTACACCAAGAGGGAACTTGGCATCAGTCTTGCTGTCACCGTTGCCTAGCTGTATGACCTCGAACTGGCCTGCCTGTCTGCCTGCCTGCCTGCTCGATCTTGTTCTCGGGACCTTCCTCCGTACCCGTTTCGGCGCCGGCTCCAGCGATTGTGGTTGTTATGGCAGCAGCAGCAGCTAACGTAGCCCTAGTTGTGGCAGCCTGTCCCGCATTATTCCGTGCTGGCAGGGCGAGGGCTAAAGGGACTAAGCGGCGATTATGAGCCTGCACGACAACTTCATAGTGCTTGCTGATATGAGAGGCTCGAGTGGTGCAGGAGAAGGAAGAAAACGGTGTACAAGAACCGAAGTCGTCAAGTATGTACTGAATGGGAGGCCCAACGATAAACTTGTAGAGAAGTAAGTAAATAGAGAGCTAAGGATGGAGGCTGCCAGGGGTAGGAAATGCGAGCAGAAGACGAGGTAGAACCAACACGATGAGGGATAACACCGTGTACATTTATACAGAGTCATGTAGGGCAGCAGGAGCAGAGGGTCCCTCCTCTTTTTCTTTGTCTGATCACAGCATCGCCAATATGAGGAGGAACAGGAACAGGCATATCTGGTTGTCAACTTGAGTGAAGAACTTGATGAGCATCGGCTGAGCTGCCAAACTGGACTGGAACTACTTAACCGCGACGTTCACAGCCGTACCCACGCTGTCAGGGCTGAGCACTGAAGCATGCCTCTCGCGTTAACATCTCTCTTTCAACGCCAGCCCGCCTCAAACCTACTTCCGGGGGTGAGGTTGAGGTGGTGGGCAAACCTGGTCAAGGGAGGCACGCGACCAGCTCCGGGATATGACGAACCCTACCAACTCAGGAGTCGGTGAACAAAGAGGCCAGATGCGGGTATTGTTCAGAGGCCGCAAAGGAGCGATGGAGCTCTGAGACAGTATTGGCCTGTGTCCCGGAGCTTCAAAAAGGAATTTTAAGCCTTGACCACCACGAAACAGCAACAATCCTGCCAAGTCTTCTTCGAGCATCACCCAGGTTTCTCGAGACAGCCAAGATTATAGCAATGATGTCCTAGGCAGCGGCATTGGAATTTCTCGGCATCCTCGACCCATGCTGCGGGAGATGATGGCCCTGGATGGGCGTTGCGGTACGAGAGGCCACCCCTTGATCGATTGGTAAGATCTGTTGCCCAAATATGTGCCAGTTCGGACGACATCGAATATGCTGTTTTTGAGAGTGGATCGCGCCCTGACCGCATGGACTTTGACAGTTCGGAAGAGGGGTGCTCGTCATCGGGATGATCCCTGATTGTCGTGGCGACCTGAATCTGGTTCAATATGCAAAGCTCCGACCACGATGAGCGCCTAATCCCGAAGTTCTGGCTTCCAAGTCAGCCTTAGACATCGGCAGATTGCCGGCCGGAAGTTTGATGGAGCAGAATATGCCAGTGAGAATGAAGGCCAAGCTGTGCACAGCCACGAGTCGGCCTCCGAGCACTGTTCAGGGGCTGTTCGTGGAAAGGCTAGCGCCAACTGAGGAAGGCCAGCGGGCCGACAAGCGGTGGACAATTTCAGTGGTAGTTTCGTTTGGTGTTTTGTTTCCTTGTTTTTGCCCGTGACGGAGGCGCCGTCCCGGTTCCGCTGCCTGATGGGCGAATTTCTCGGCTCAACTTGCAACCGGACGTCATCGGGCTGGGGTCTCGGGGCCCTGGATCTTGGCGCCGGTTTCGACCGTGTAAGGATATCAAATTGACTTGCTGTTTGCCATCGAAATGGAGATTCTCGTCATCAAAAATTGATGGCAGCTGAGTATCGAGTTTATGGCCAGGGATTATCCCACTTCAGGATCATCAGCGGCTGCATTTCTGTAAATAACGGAGTGAACCCGAACATTCAAACTCTGTGACTTTTTGGATGGACGATGCATCCGCAACTGAGCAAAAGGTCGCGTGCCTTCAGCCTTCCACAGGCACAAGCCAAAGACACGCGAAGGGACAGGGAACCAGCCCTGGCCAATCAGAAATAGGTTAGCCGAATTCCCACATTTCTGTTGCATCTTCGGTTTCTTCTCCTGCCCCACTTTCCAGCACCTTGGCCGAAGCTGATCAACACCCTGCGCTTGCCGATTTGGGACAACGATCCTCCGTCTGCCCGCTGCCGGCGACGCCAGGATGTCCCACGATAGCAAAGCATTGTTTGGTTCCGCACACACTCTGCGGCAGATGCCCGTCTCACCTGGTACCCGTCTCCGTCTCCCTCTGAGACAGCCACGTCTGGGAGTGGCCCTGCAGCGAAACCGCCGCAGAGCAACACAGAGGCAGAGGATTGGCTCTCCCGCCTTGAGCAGTGTTGCAATCAGGACCTCTTCGACGCGTTCGGCACAGGGACTGCCCGAGATGGCGGCGCTCGCACATCCAAGGGGCCGGGGGAGCAATGGGGTTGATGGTTGAGCACCCTGGTGCTGCTCTGAGGCGTTGCGCCCCCTCCCGAAGAGACGCCGGCTCCGCGAGACCTCGACTTATTTCCTTCCTTGGCGCCACTCTGTTTGGGAGAAGATCAGTGCGATCTTGTCTCGGTTTCTTCCCTTCAACTTCACTGCTTTCGGAAGGGCAGCTGGTCTGCAATCTTGGCGTTGGGTGCTTGTCTTTTCCCTCTCGTTCTCTTGTGTCTCCTTTTACTCATCGGACAGGAACCAATGATTCACGTTTGTTATCTGCTTGTTCATTCGGGGTAAGGTTGGTGCGTGGACGTCTACGACAACGACAACGACAACGACAACATCATGAGGGTGACAGGCCCAACAATTCGCCGGCGGAATCATGCCTGGCTGCAGATGAGAAGCCTGAGGCGGGCTGAGCGGCTTGCTCGACGCCAGGAGCAAGAAGACGCCTTCCAGACGACGCCGATACCTCGGGTGACGAGTCTGCCAGTTCCGTTGACTCATCCGACGACGAATCCGACACCGAAGCAACGAAGACTACGCGGCCCCGATTGTCTCGGCGACCGCAGGAATCAGGACAGGACGGGGCGTCATCCTGTTGCCACTGTGTCCGCTCCAAGAGCAACAATTCCGCCAGGGGGAACGCTTGCGGTGGGGGAGGCTGATGCTGAGTCTGAATCTGACGGTGTCGAATCTGATGGCGAGGAGTCGGCCGATGAGTCTACAACCGTTCCAGCAACCGCAACGCCTCCACCTGCCGCGGCACCTCCACCGCCGGCGGCGATCACCTCCGCTGCACCCAGGTCGACGACCCGCGCCTCACCACCGCCGGCGGCGTCTACCGGTAGCCCAGCCATGCCGCGCCGCCTACTGTGGCATATCAGCCACTCGAGTACCACCCCAAGCGATCCTTCCGACCTCAGTCCCATCGGCAAGTCGCAGCTCGAGCCTCGACAAGCTGGTAACGTCCTTGACCAGAGCGGAGCCAACAAGAGCAACGATGCTGCCATTGAAGCCGGTCACATCGCGACAACCGCGGCTTCACCACCGTTCCACAAACCGGGGGTGTACAGTCCGAGGAACCGCAGCTTGCACCGGAAGAGAACCAGGGGAATCAGCCCCAGCAGGACAGACTGGGCGTAACTTCCGCTTCGCGAAATACCCTCAGTTCCGGCGCAATTGCGGGCATCGTGATCGGAGTCTTAGGTAGGCACCCGACGTACCAAACGCCGTCGCCGAACCCTTCTAACGCCAAACAGCCTTCGTCGCCCTCTCCGGTGCCGCCCTCTTCTGGCGCAAACGCCGCCGCGCCCGCGGCCTCCCCTTTTTCCCGCAGAAACGCTGGCGTCTCGGTGATAGCGACGACGGCAAGTCCCACCCCAGCCATCGGTGGTCCCCTCCAGGCAAAGTGGGAGCTCCGGCGCCGGTCAAAACCAATACACAGATCATGGACGACCTCATGAAAGCTGCCTACGCGGTTGACGGCGGCGAGAGCATCAGCGACGTCCTCGCACCTGCCCCAACCGTCCCCAGACTCCCACCCCAGCTGCCGCCGCCGCAGCAGCAGAACGTGTTCATTGACGAGAAGGCGTACGCGGCGCTCGCGGGCCCACCCACGCCCGGGGAGCCAAAGAAACCGGTTATGAAGTGGTTGAATGAAGTCAAGACGCCCACGCAGCCAAATGGGCCCGAGATTCCGCCTACCCAGAAATGCCCTCTTCGGCGACCATGCCGAGGCTGCCGAACGAAAGCAGGGGCGGGGGGAGGGTGCCAGAGCCGCCGGGGCCGGCGTATTTTGGACGGGACACAATGACAACGGATACGACGAATACGAGTGTGCGATGGTATGGTTGAGGGGTTGTGGTTCGGTTCCAGTTTAGCCTGGATGGTTTGCTGTCTGATGGAATTGGGTCTTGATCGGGCTGGCGTGGAGTCGGTGGAACGGATCTCTTGCGGCGCTTTTGATGCGACTGGGGAGTGTACAATATATCCTAGTCGTAAAGTATCCATTGACATTGACCTGAAAACCGGATCGGTCTGCCCCGTCGCAGTTCGCCTGGAGCGAGTTAAAAGTCAGCTCAGCCCGGCCTCTGGGGTCCCCGCCTGCCGGCACCACGTCATCGACTGCAGCCCATTGGGTCGACTTCTCCATTCATATCCTCCAACTCAGCACCTCCTAAGCCAGAACCATTCTAACATATCCAGCTCGGCATCACGTCCGACTTCATCTACGCACTCTTTTCATGCACTTTGCCCCGTCTCGCCTCATCCATCCGCAGCACTACCAGGCCCGCCCCAACCTTCGACTCCTCAACCCCACTCCTTCACCACCACCACACCATCCCAAACGCTTCAGCTCCCACCAGCACAACCAAAATAGGAGACAACAAAATGTCCCAAATCGACACCTCCCTCTTCCCACAACCCACCGGCGCCGCGCCTCCCTCGCAGCGTCCCATTCCTCCCCCAACCAGCCCCTCACGCTCTACGGCGGCTGGTTCTGCCCTTTTGTCCAGCGCGCCTGGATCGTGCTGGTCGAGAAGAACATCCCGCACCAGTACGTCGAGATCAACCCGTACAAGAAGGAACGGGAGTTTGTGGCGCTGAATCCGCGGGGGCTGGTCCCCACTCTCGCGGTCCAGCTTGGCGAGGACGGGAAGGAGAAGAAGGCGTTTTACGAGAGCACCGTGATTTGTGAGTACCTCGACGAGGCGTACTCTGATGAGGGGAGACATGGCAAGAGACTGCTGCCGGAGGGCGAGGGCCCAGAGCAGGCGTACGAGCGGGCGCGGTGCAGGCTGTGGATTAACCATGTCGTGACCAAGGTCGTGCCGGGGTTTTATAGGTTGCTGCAGCACACGCCAGAGAAGGAGTATCCCATCGAGGAGGCAAGGGAGGAGTTTCTGAAGGGGCTGAAGGCGTTTGCGAAGGAGATGGTGGATTCGGGAAGTGGAAAGCGGGGACCATGGTTTTTGGGGGAGAGGTTTAGTTGGTGGATGTCATGCTGGCGCCGTGGGCGAAGAGATTGTGGTTGATTGATCATTATAAGCCGAGTGGTGTGGGGATTCCGACGAAAGGGGAGAGAGGGGAGGATGAAGAGTTGTGGGCGAGATGGGATGAGTGGTTCAACGCGGTGGTGGAAAGGGAGAGTGTGAAGAAGACGTGGAGTGACGAGGAGAGGTATATCGAGGTGTATAAGCGGTATGCGGAGGACACGACGCAGTCTGAGGTAGGGCAGGCGACGACGAGGAAGGGCAAGGGCTTGCCTTGAAGGGCGTTTTTAGACCTGCTCGGGTATGTTGGGGGACGCTGACAGGCAGGGTGTCGCCCCTTCTGACTCGAACCCGAAGTTTGCTTGCATCCATGGATGGGCTGATGCGTTACATACACTCTCTCAATTACGTGATCAATGGGCATCATCGTTATCATCCGTACTCATGTTGAAGGGCTGTCACCGGGATCAGTGGCCATGCTCCCGCTGTCTTCTGTTGAGAGAGATAGGTGATGGCGGGATCTCGAACTTCAACACCGGATCCACACACGTCACTGACTTCTTCATTTACAGAACCAACGAACCCAAGTCCCACTCCATCCGTCTGCCCCTGTTTCAAATCACAATCGCAGTTGTGTATGTGCGGTTCCCGGATGTAAGTTCAACCCTAACCCTCAATCGTGAATCAGCTGCCCCACCGAGTTGTAGAAGCAGGGGCAAGCTTTGCGGCCTGGAGCGACAAACACTCGGTCTTGTCACATCGAAACAGTTGCTGTGACATCAGCCCATGGCAGATCCTTCGGCTTCCAACTTACGAGATATATGAATTGGAAGTGGCTGGCTCACTCTTCAGAACACAGCCTCTCATATTCTACGACGGATTTTTTCCGATCCTGACTCTTTTGCTCGCCCCAAGGTGGTACCCGACTGTCGCGGGCTCACGCTCATCTCATCCCACATCAGCTTGAAGTTGCATTCGAACTGTGCCCTCACCAACGGCACAGCCGCCGCCTCGCGCCAGATAGGTCGCAAACACCACGGACCTCGCCCGGGTTCCAAGGGCAAGCGGCTCGACGATCTCGACGGCCTTGACAACTTCGACGACTTCTGCGTGCAGGGAAAGCCGTGCCACTCGAAACCCAAGAAGAAGAACAAGCGAAACAGGCGCAAGATGGGCCAGGAGCAGTCGCGCACGTTGGTGTCGGACGACACCCTGCCGGTGACCCTGTCCGAGCGCAGCCTCACCGCCGTCGCCGACTACATAAAGTCGGGCCGCGCCCGCCGGATCGTCGTCATGACCGGTGCCGGCATCTCCACCGCAGCAGGCAGTACGTCTCTCCCCTCTCCCTCTCTCCCTCATTCATCACTTGACTAAGCGTTATTCTCAGTCCCCGACTTCCGCTCCCCAGAGACAGGCTCTACGCCAACCTGGCAGCTCTCGACCTCCCGGAACCCGAGGCCGTCTTCGACCTCTCCTTCTTCCGCGCTAACCCGCGGCCCTTCTACGCCCTTGCCAAGGAACTCTACCCAGGCGTGCGCTACCGCCCGACCATCTCGCACGTCTTCATCGCGCTCCTCGCCCGCAAGGGCCTGCTGCACATGCTCTTCACGCAGAACATTGACTGCCTGGAGCGCGCCGCGGGCGTGCCGCCGGACCGCATCGTCGAGGCGCACGGGAGCTTTGCGAGCCAGAGGTGCATTGATTGCAAGCAGCCGTTCGATGCGGGGAAGATGAGGGAGTTTGTGGATAGGGGGGAAGTTCCGCGGTGCGAGAGGGAGGGGTGTGGGGGGCTGGTGAAGCCGGATATCGTGTTCTTTGGGAGCAGCTGCCGAAGGCTTTTTTTGATCGGATGCCAATGACGGCGGATGCGGATTTGATGCTGGTGATGGGGACCAGTCTGCAGGTGCATCCTTTTGCCGGGCTGCCGAATATGGCCGACGAGGATGTCCCGAGGGTGTTGTTTAACCTGGAGCGGGTGGGGTCGTTTGGCACACAGGCGGACGATGTGATGGTGCTGGGTGATTGTGACGAAGGTGTGAGGAAGCTGGCGGATGAGCTGGGGTGGAGGGACGAACTGGAGAAGATGTGGAGGGAGCTGGTGGGCGAGGAAGAGGCGGAGAGGCAGCTACAGGGCGCAAAGAAGAGGGTTGCGGCGCTGCATGATGAGGTTGCGAAGCTGGCGGAGGAGGTCGAGGAGGTGCTGCACATCGACGAGCGTGAGCATCGGGAGCACAAACATCACCAGCAGGATCGCAAGGCTCCAGCAGATGGCCCTGTGGTCGTTGCTGAGTCCGCTGAGCCAACTGAGGTATCTGGCGAAGTTCAAGCAACAAAGCCTGCCGAAGGACCTCATCCTCATGCCAGCACAAACCACTCAGACTATGCAGCCGAGAATCCTGCTCGGCATGGAGAGGGGCTGAATGGTGTGCAGGAAGCACCTGAAAAGACAGCTTCATGAAAGATTTCGATTCATTTATGTTGGTCTGGGTAGGACTCTGGCATATGGTACGGCTGGGCAATGTAGTTCTCATCGACTCATGGGGTCTGAAATCCACTTTCTGTTGTCAATGCTGTAATTGATGGTAGGCATTCAACTTAGTCGTTCATCATACGTTTCTTGCGTCACCACTGCTTTCTTCAACTAACGACTGAATTTCATGTTGTTGGAACTGATTATGTCAGTTATTCCTTCTTCATTAAAGTCCTTTCAGTGCCTCGACATGTAGCTGTTGTCAGGTTGAATCGATGCTGTGCTCTTCGTTCAAAGTCAAAGCATCTCATCCCGCCCAATGCATATGAGCAGGATAGCGTTGACAGTTCACATAACTACATGACGTCAAACACAGACCATTATTATTGGTTATTTAGTTCCTGTGGTTGCCTAGCTGAGAGCCCGAACAAAGGTTCTCCAAGCAGGGAGGAGAACCAAGGACGTCGCACTTTCTTTAGGAAACAATGGTCTCAGTGAGTTTGCAAGTCACGGTATAAGTGTAAGTGGGACACTGTGACAGTTCAGTTGCTGGCTGAATTACTTGCTACCGACTAATTATGTCTACTTCAGGACACAAAAATCGAAAGCAATTTCCCTTATTCCTGCAACCACTACTTCATTACCTCTCACACTTCCTAAGCACGCTGAGAGCTCATGGTCAACGCAGAGACTTTCAGCTTTCTTCATCAACTGCCATAGCTGTCAGCTACAATAGCCGACGACCGATTTTCCAAATTGACAGAGTATCTCGAGAAACAATGATCGGCCTCCGGTTTCCAAACTTTGCCCGGCCCCTTCATCATGAAGCGAGACGAACCGACCACAGCGGTGACTGAGGGACCCCTAGTGGGGGCCTAATTGAGAAACCCGCCAGAATTATTTGCCCCTTGGTGTTTGACAGCGACGATGAAGTAGACTACGAGAATAACGACCACGACACCACCGCAAGCCCCGAGCCTCCTTCTGCCGCGGAAGGCCCACGCACCCCTCGTCGGTTTCCAGCAACGGCACCTTCGAGATCAAGCAGCCCAAGTCGCTGCTGACAATTGGCCTGAAGTGCTCCCGCGAGCGCGAAGGTTGCATTCCGCGACAGACTGAGAGGCCCAGGCTGTTCCCTCGGCTGTCTCTCGAGAAGCAAGCCAGCGACAAGCAGCCGACTGACCCCAAAAATCCGACTCGCGGCTTTGGAGCTCAAGACCAAGGACAGCTCTTTGCAGAGCTCGTTGCAGAAGAGGTAGCCTCTTCTCAGCGATCCGCAAGCAAGCAATACCACAGTCACCCTTCAACACCACACACAATCAACCGACAGTCGCTTATGTGGAAGTGAGCGCAATTACGAAGCCGACGACCCGCTCATCGCTCAGCTTATTACAGGCCTGCATGTAAAATCCAAGAACAACCCTCCCAAACTAGCTCTTCTCTCCAGGGTCAAGCAGGCCGTCGCCAGCTTGAGCAGCATCGCCATCAAGTGGCCAGCGCGCATCGAGTTCCCCAAGCGGCCCCCCTCTGAAGCCACTTCGGACCCTCGACCCAACAAAAGCATAGCAAACACCATTGACAACGACAACGACATCCCGCGCTCCATCCCAATTCTCATCCCAGCCCCCAAGCCCAAGACTCTCCGAGATAACCACGTCCCCTCGACCAGGACGATCCGTCCCTTCACACGTGCTGGCTAAACGACCTCCACCAGCTCAAGAACGCCTGCCCGCTCTGCAGCGGGAGACTTGCCTTTATCCTCGGGGACGGGAGCAGTTTGATCAACGAGACCGCCAAGCAGGGGCCGAGTGGTCAAGGCTATCACTGATAAGGGGAAGGGTGTTGAGAACAAGAACAAAAGGTGGATCTGCTGCGGATGTGGCGCGAGGAGTACGCTCTGGGGACGGGACTGTTGGAGTTGTAAGAGGCATATGAGGGGAGTGTGTGAGGTGGTGGAGGATTTGAGGAAAATGGGAAGAGGGGGTGGAGGTATTATGGAAGGGAGATATGTGGGCTCGCGTCTTGGTGATGTTCTTATGGATGTTTGAGGGAAAAAGGGCAGCGAGGTTCGGAGTGTAGTCACTTCTTGGCTTAAGCTTTGTGATCTGGGACGCTCGAGGACACTCGATGGGGCTGAAAGATTGTCGGAGTCGATTTGAAAGAGGGTGCTTGCTTTGGGTGTTGGAGAGAGTTTGGGCGTATTTCTTTGTTGGTAATTCATGACTGAGTTGGTAATGGGGGATGGGGTGACCGAATCTATGAGACAAACACGATATGAGGAAGGAAAGGCCAATACAGACTCGAGGCATGAATGGAGTTAAGGAAGTCGTGGATGGGTTATCAAATAAACTGACTCGGAGTATGTCAATATGGGGCAAAGAGAAAATAGTTTAAAAGATCACATTGCTTTCAGAAGTTGGCTCTCCTGACAAGGATGCGCTACAGGCCAAGGATTACCAGCAGGTTGTTCTTTTCAACCCTCGAATTGATTAGGGAGCTGAAGTGCTGAAAACTTGACTGTGAAAAAGACTGTACTTCTACTAGGCTGATCAAGAAGATTGAGTCAACCTTATGACTGCGTGAGCTGCCTTTGTAATACTGGGCTCGTTGCGCAACACTGCAGCTGCTGCCGAGTTATTGTTGGCCTTTCTTGTAAGTGAAAGCTCCTTCAAGGAACTCGAGGAGGCAGTCCACCGGCACGGTCTCGTCACGCAGTGGACTTTTGACCAAGTTCGCCTTGTTGCCGCCGACTTCCCACTCTTGTTACACATAGCCCGAGGAACCGTGGAGACCACAAAGCCTCGACTTTGCGGAGTGGGGATTCTGCGCTGACCCTGACAAGCTTCATCAGCCACGGTTCAAGCCAGGTTGGCAAGGAATGCCCACAGCTCAAAGTGATCGGCAGCGCGAGAGCATTCAGAAGCGTGACAGAGAGCATGACATAGACAACGAGGAGTAACCTCTATGAAGAAATTATGGGAAGAACCAATTTTAAATCCGATGCATCAACGGTGAAAGCAAAGTTCTGAATTTAGTACTAGTGAGTTGTCGTCTGGAGATGTCCTTCTTGATAGAAGGAGAGTCACATGGTTGACAGTGGTGGTGGTAGAACAGTTCATGTTCAAGAGAAAGGTGTGAGAACAAAGGTGTTGGAAGATCCGACTAGCTTCGTGTTCCTGGAACAGAGCTGGTCTTCATGGTTCAACTGGGCTCATGCGGAACAGAACATTGGACGGGCAATACCATGAGAGTGCTGGCGAGTTCAAGCACGAATGTCGGATGAACTTCATCCGTAGTGACAACACCTACTATAATACTATTGATGTTCAAACAATGTGCCTCCGAACTACTTAACTGAAACCACAACCATTTTCAAATCACATCTCTTCAATTGGAGTGTCACCCTGACCCGCATTTTCTTGATGTTCTCCTCGGCGGCAATGCAGACCTTGGGGCGCCCCCATTCGTTGCATTGCCCCTTACTGTTTTCCCCTTTCTTGCGTTTCGCGCCTTTGATTTTGAGACTTTCTCTTTTGTCTCTGGACTGTCCTTTGCCCTGGGGACTGCCGGTGGGCGTCTTTGTCTTCAACGCTGCCCTTGCTGGCGCGCGTATGCTCCTCTGGCGAGACGACGATGCTGATGGCAATAGCTTGGACGCGGCTAGAGGGAGAGTGGCGTGATTTGCGGCTATGCGAGCACTGCTGCGGATTGCTTGTTTTGCTGGTGGTAGGGTAGAAGGTTTATTTTCATCCGTTTCGATGGCTGTTCCTCCTAGACTGTGTCATCCTCTGGCCCACATTTTCGCGGATTCTTCGCTGTTGCAGGGCCGTCCCTGGTTGGTCTGGCTTGGGTATGCCTTAGCTGTGGGGGTTTCGGACTCTCGGTAGCCTCGTCCTTCTCCCCATGGGTCCCCTCAGGACGGTGCTGCCGGGGCTCGACGGCGTCAGCGACTCGGGCAACCTGGTCCAAGACCTACTGCACCAGAAGGCTCTGTTGCTTCGCCTTTCCTTGGACCTCCCGGTAGGGCCGTTGTCCAACGGTGAGGTTTATGGTGGGGTCGGACCTCTTCTGGATCTTCTCGAGTGCTTCTCTTGCCTCGGTGAGTCTGGACTGTGCCGCTCCCAAACTTTGTATCCGCTCTGCCTTGGTGAGCCTGGAGCGTCCTTGGTCTGCTTTTGCTGCCTCTTGCAGTGCTTCCCTGGCAGCCTTTTCGGCGGGAAACAACATCACGGTTGGCCCGGTCGACTTCTTGGGCAAGGGCAACCACAGATCCATGGGACCGCAGGGATTCCGGGCTCTCGTTGAGCAGCACCACGCCCTCATTCAGAAGACGTTTCCATTCTTTGTCCTTCCTTGACTGCAGTCGGCCGAGATCTCTGTTGTATTGTCGTGCCACCAATATTCGTACTTGAGGTATTCAATACATGTTGCAAGCCTGCTTTGGTCCCAAGGGTCCTTTTGCAATGTAAAGGGCTGAGTGAACCCATGAGATGCAAGGCGCCGTTTAACTGCCTCGACATATTTAGGGAATCCAGCGTCGCCCGTGACTTCCCTCCTGTATTTTCGTTCCGAATCACGCATTGTCCGGTGCTGCTCCCGGCGGGTCTTCCATGAGTCCATAATCTAGGACTCTGACATACCCCGGTGTTCTTTCTCCCATGAAATCCCGAGGTCGGCGTAGGACTACTTCTAAGCTTCGACATAAACCTGGAAGTTCTCGTCGTCGATGCCCCAATTATCTCGCTGCCACTTGCGGAGGTCCCCCCACCTGTCCAGCTGTGTCTGGATAACCTTCCATGCCGGTGTGACAGGGTCGAGACGGTCTTGCCAGGCCTGTAGCATCTCACGGTGCTCTTCGTCGTTTTGGGAGACTTGCTCGAGCTGAGTGATTGGGTAGCAAGGCCACCTGCCTTCAGCGACCAAGTGGTTGTAAGCAACAGTTTGCCATTGCTTCGACTGCTCATCAGGATCCACCTCAACAGTTGGCGATCTCTCGCTTCGCGGCGGCCATGATGGATCATCTGCTGAGTTCCCTTGGCTACCTACAAATTCAAGCAGCCGCGCGGTGAGTTGGCCAGCATCGGCCGGAAGTGATTGCTCAATCTCATTGACCTTTCTCGGATGCGTCCCTAACGGGAGGTGAGAAAACGTCTGGAACACTCTGCTGAGTGAATCTGTCGGTGATAGCTCACCTGAGCCTCTCGGCAAGCCGGTCTCGCTCCGGCTGACAAAATATTCCCAGCCTTTCACGCCCATATTGAAGCCGCCATCGTGCCGGCGGTTCCGCCGCATAAACTCAATGAGCTCGTCGTCTGCAAACCCGAGAAGCTCCCCGATGGGCAACTCAGACTCAGTCATCCTTGAACAGAAATAGTGCCTTCCCAGGCGGAGGCCACGAGCCGGGCACCTCTGCGGACGGCATGCTGCTGCCGAAAACCCGATCTTGGTTGGGAAAGCCTGGGCAAGGATGGTTATAGTCGAGAACTGGTCGGGTCGAAACTTGGCCTACTATGTGTCGCAATTTCGGCGCCAACTTGTCGACTTTCATCGTACGATCTCTTCACTTGGTCACGATTTGTTTTGTCTTTCCGTGCCGATTGGCACCAGTCACCTGAGTACTAAGGCGCCCACTGCAACCAAGGCTTGCAATCAAAAGTCATCGCCCTCGCATTCCCGCACGCATCACCAACCCTGACCAATGTCTGTTGCCCTGAACCGCCGAACCCTCTGCCTCGAGTCCTTGACATCGGGCAACCGTCAGCCTTACCAATGGGGAGACAGCTTCCTTACAGCTGCTGCGATTCTGGTGTCCCCGACACTCACGGGTGTCCGGGGAACAAGGTCAAAATGGTGGGTGTTCCCTCGTTGAAAGCAGCCCAGATCTTTATTAAATCCTCGAGACCCATCGCTCTCTGCTCAAACTCCGTTTCTGGTTTCCCATCGCGCCATCTCTTCCCTCTTGAGTTTCGGCTCTTCACGAAGCTTCGAGATTTACAGTGGTTGAAGGGAAAGGAGACCCGAATGAAGGAAAGGAACCCTCGACGAATTCGCTGGTTATCTAAACGTCCTCCTTCCTTGAACACCGTCACCCACCATGGCCGAATTTCTGATGCGGACCTCATCGCTCGGCTGTACCCTATGGGAATATACGCCAACCAGGTTACGAAGACATTGGAGTCGTCCGCTTGCCCACACTACGTCCCCAGGCTGCCTTGCACTGCGCTCGAACACAATCGTGATAGCAGAGAATCAACTGCGGACCCCGAGGAGCTGGGTAATGGCAGACTACCGATCGATCCCAACTGCTACCGTCCGCGTATTGAGCTTCGCTTCAGCCGCAGGCCCCATTCCACCCAGGGCTTTATCTTTGGCCGGAGCCGGAACTGTGACGTTGTGCTCCCTTCTCTCCCTAACATCAGCAATTATCGCTTCGCTCTAACGTTTGATCAACACTGCCGGCTCGTTTTGGAGGACCTGGGCTCGATCGTCGGAACTGAGGTTGTCTATGGCGAACAGGGTCGTGGGAGGCGCAGCAAGTTAACTTGGATCATTGGCGGAGATGACACCCTGTATTCCAAGGGCATGAAGGTCGTCGTCGATGTCTTAGACGAAGTCCAGTTCGAGCTTGTTGCGTCTTGTCCAAAAATACCGCCACTGCAATACATCAGCATGGTCAGCGCCTTCCTCCAGGGAGCTCTAGATGAAGAGAGCCTCTTCGGTCGGCTTGACCTTCGGAGTCGTCCGCATACAGAGCCCCTGCCAGCACGCGCACACCTGGCACCGGGCCCATCGAGCTACACGAGAAACTTGACGAGGGCGCCTTCGGAGTGGTGACCAGGGTCTGGGATGTCAGCACCGCCTAGACCTACGCAGTCAAACAGCCTTCCGCCGAGGCTATCAGAAAAAACGCGTTGATATCAACAACTGGGAAAAGGAGGCTGATCTTCTTGGACGGGTTTCACATGTCAGTTGGCCATCTCAGTTTTTCCTATGGTGGACGTTGACTGATACTCCTATGACTGAAGGACCATATTTTGAAACTGCTCTGGACCGATTTTACAGGTACGCCAACAGTCGCTCTAGAATACGTGTCAGGCGGATCCTGGAGAAGGACAAATACCAGAACATGTCGCCCGCCGTGTGTGGGCAGATCCTCTGCCAATGCCTCTCCGCGCTGGTGTACCTCCACAGTCTCGACCCGCCCCATCATTCACCGAGACATCAAACCCGGAAGGCATCCTCGTGGTTTACCATGATGCTCGGGCGGACCAGATTTCCGTCAAGTTTGGAGACTTCGGCCTCGCCAGGCAGAGCACCGACCCCACCACAATCTGCGGCACCAAACTGTATTTTGCCCCCGAGCTGTACCACGAAGCAAAGCGAAGAATCACTCGCTCGGGCTCGCTCGGGCAGACTCGGTTACACGGTCGCTGTCGACATCTGGTCGCTCGTGTGGTGATCATAGAGCTCTTACCTGGCGGGCTTCCCGCTGGCAAAGAGGACGAGCTGGCGTGGTGCAAGATGATCGTCAGGAAGCTCGCACAGAACCTTCAGCTGAAGTGGGATCCCCTCAGGAACTTCTCGCTGGAAAACATGGTGGTCCTGAAGCCAGAAAGCCGCGGCTCGGCACATATTTGCTACTACGTAGCAAATCTCAGCTTTGCCGTTCCAGCTTCAGGAGACAGCACCAAACCCCGCGAGCAGGCTCGCCTTCCTACGGCAGACCTCCAATGGATACGCCAGTGTCGACAACCAACAGACGATACAGGCCGTAGACGCCAGTGCGGATCCATACCACGAGCTTTCGCTCATCCCAGACAACAGAGCCGATAGCTCCAACCGAACTCAAAGACCTTCAAACAGGTCCAACGCACCCTCACCCTCCTCGGGGCCCGAAACCCGGTCGCGGCCCTCGCAAACCATCCCTTCGCAGCGGCAGCGCGGGTGGTGGCTCTCCCCCCGCCACGCAAGGCACCAGTGGGTCTAGTTGGATTAATAACCCAAACCTTCAGGTTCCCCAAGGCAGTTACAACTAGGGTAATCAGCAGGAGACGCACAGCTCGAGTTCACCTGTCCAATATTACGACGAGTACGGGCGGTACGGTCCCTCCGTCAAGGGAGGTGGAAGGCCTCAGAACAGTGTGGTTCAGCAGCAGCCGCGGACAATGTAGCAACAGGTTCAAATGGGCCGCGGCGGCGCCCCGTTGACCGATACGGAGAAGCGGATGGTTATTGAACTGTCCGCCAGTTTGAACCGGGGTCAACCATCGGCACCTGTGGGTATGCTGAGGATTGTCCAGGAGCCAGCTCAGACTGTTCAGTCGGGACAGTCAGGTGGGAGTCAAGGAAGTCATCCAACTGGTGGACAGTGACCTGAGGCCAGTTGGAGCCCAGGACCACCCTGTAGGATATCCCTGTATTCTTGGTTTATAGTATGCTGTTACGCTGTTCAAGATTCAGAAAAGACACTCACAAGGAGCCTTTTTTACACTCCCCGATTTCTCCTCCCTTCTTCCCTCTTCCGTCTCGTTTCTCCCCGTTTCTTTTCTCTTTTCCCTCTCTTCCCCATTTTCCACTACTTTCTTTTCCCTGACCATTCTCTTCTTTCTAGACAGATGAATTTACCTGCTTAATGTTAAAAGTAGACGATCGAGAGCGGACCCTTGCCCTGGACGACGAGCGCCGGGCCACCCCATGTCGTGCCGCCGAGACGGCTGCCCCTGATGAGCAAGCCCGAGTTCACGACGATTTTAATTCCCGAGCCGGAATATGCGAAGAGCACAGAGGGAGAAAGAGGAAAGAAAGAGAAAGAAAAGGGAAGGGAAAAGCGCGGACGGGCGTACGTGGCCCGCCGTCCTTCCACTGCCGCCTCGGTTGTGCGCGGCCGCTTTGCCTCCCCCTCAGCCCTCCTGTGCGCGTCCTTTGCGGCGAGCAGCGCACGCCTGATTACTTCCAGCTCTACGTTGGCGTCCGTCAGCTCCTTCCTGGTGCAGGACAGCTGGCGGCGCTGCCTCTACTAGCTGTCAAGGGCTAGCGCGACGCCGACAATGCCAACGACGAGGTTGACGATTTTGAGGGCTCCTAGTATGACTGCTACTGCTGCTACTACTGCTGCTGCTGTTGTTATGTTGTTGCTGGTAGTAGTGGTAGTGGTGGCCGCTGTTACTGGTGCTCCAACTACTCCTATTGTCGTCCTTGTAATCGTCCTTGTAATCGTCCTTCTCGTCGTCTTATAGAGAACAAGAAAGAAGAGACAAGTGCTAGTGTGTGTATGCGGCTTACCTTCAAAGGGTCCTAGCGCGTGGTCGACGGGAACGCGAAGAGGTGCGGGAAGGATGGGGGTTGTCTGGAATGATAGGAGCTCGATCCTCACCGACGACGTGTGAGATGGATCGCTCATGATGCGAGACCGCTGTTTATGCAGCAGTGGTTTGATAAGCATCTAGGGGAACATGGGATGATTCGGGATGAGAAGCATCATCGGATGCGAGCAGAGAGAGAGAGGGTGGGTCAGACGCGGATGATGAATCCGATGTCACAAGCATCATATCGAGTATCATCGAGCTTGAACTGTCTGAAAATGGCCAGGCCGACAACAGTCTAGTGAAATGTCTGCTAATAATCCTTGGTCTGATTCGGTTAGGTCAGGTATCACGTAGAGTAGATGGTGCAGTCACAATGAACCCAACTGCAAGCTGAGAGTATACCTTCAAGCTGGGTTCCATGGAAAGGAAAACACTCAAGTCAGAAGCGCCTTGGACAGAGGGGCTGAAGGACAGGAGGTCTGTAGATAATGAACCAGCCAAATTCAGCCTTGCTTCTGTAACTTAATCAACCTCGGTGAATTAAGGTTATCAAAACGAGAGACCATTTGCGTACTCTGTACAAGAAGCTACGACGCCGTTGTGTGCCACCTATCCCAATTCCACACACAGAAGTCACAAAAACCCGGAATGACATGCTTTCCCTCGCCTTGCTTAATATACTCGTACTACACCAAAGTCAAAGCCAGTAGAGCCAGAGCCAGGACCAAAAAATCCCAACAGCCAGAACGAAAAGAACAATGGTGGACGACAAAGGAAAGAAGGAAACAGATGTTCGTCTGTGGTGGTAGTAGTAGCAGTAGCAAAGTAAAAAGATGAATCCCATCCATCCAGTCATCAAGTAAAAAAAGAAAAAGGGCTATTAACAAGTGGTTGTGTGGTTGTGTGGTTGTGTGTGTCCACGTAGTAGTGGGATGTTCTTTCTTTCATCGTCATCATGCCCATCGACAAAACAAAACAAAGCAAAACAGAAACAAGAGAAAACGGTCCGTCGCCATAAGAACCATCCCATTCTCACGCCCTGCCATATAGGGTAACGCGGTCGATGCCATGCCATGTCACACCAGGCCAATCAAAAGGCAGAATCATACGCCGAGGCAGACACCGCCAGCCAGAACCCCAACCAAACTGTGAACACTCTTCTTTTTATTTGTCTAGTTAGTGTCACTGCCACTGCCACCTTGGTACTTACCATCGTCTTCGCCCCCGGCCCACCCCCATCTAGTGGTCCAGCCTGGGCTGCGGCTGCCAGCCATTGAGGTAGGCCATGAGGCCCATGCCGAATAGTACGACGCCAATCATGGACGCGTACGGCAGGCTGTTGTGTATTAGCGTGCCGTCGCGCTGCTTGGCCTGGAGCGCGAGAGCGCCGCTCTGCTCAGGCTTGGCACTGGTGGTGTTCACCCGGGTAGAGGGGGTGGACGTGGCATCGGTGGCGGAGGCGGTTTCCTCTTCCTCGACGGGCTCATTGTTCAGGGCGGGGGTGGGTGTCTCGGTGGTGGCGCTACCGTTCATGAAAATGGCAGGCTTCTCGAGGGGCAGGGGCTTTCCTTGGTTGAGGGAGCGGCGGCGGTCAGACTTGGAGGAGGATGAGCGTGACCTCCGCTCGGCGGCGCGCTTGGCTTCCTCCTCGTCGCGTTGCCGGATCTGGAGAACCATTTCGGCGAGGGTCCTGCGGTCGGCGTCGCGCTCGGCTTCGGCCTTTTCGGCGCGTAGGCGGAAGGCCTCGAGTTGCTCGCGCAGGCTGTTCATCTCCTGCGCCATGGAGTCTATCCGGGCCTGGAATGCGGCTGCGAGAGCTTCGGCCTTGTCTGGCTGTGGCAGGGCGATCTCCGGCTCGGCGGCATCGGGCATTTCGATATCTGTGCTAGTGGGCTGTTCGGTGGGGGGATCGAACGCGTTGTCGAGTTCGGAGTGGCCGTTGACCAGGGGAGCTTCAGCAGATCCGTTCATCTTGGCGTGGCTGCTCTCCTCCATCTTCTGCATCATGTCCTCGGCATGAAGCCGAGCCTCCCGCTCCTTCGTCAGCATATCCTCAAGATCCCGCACCTTCGCCGAGTGGCTGTCGAGTTTCCTTCTTGGCATTATTGAGTGCTTCGGTAAGGAGGAGAATCTGGTTCAGATTGTTGTTGTCCTGGCGGATAGGCGAGGTAGCCGCAGGCTTTGGACGCTCTGTTGCAGCCCGCTTCAGCGAAGGGGCGTCTGAGGCGTTCCGCGCATCCGGCTTCTCTGGGAGTGGCTGTGACGGTGGGGGAGCCGGCGGCTCAGAGAATCGCGTCTTCCCGCCATCTGACCTGAATGATACGTTCCCATTCGGGGGGTGATTTGGGAGGTTCAGGGGCTTCAGCTTGTCACCGTTCTTGATGTCTTCTTTCGACAAGAGGGCATTGATGAACTGGCCTGTGCGAACCAGGTCCTGGTTCTGGAGCCGCGCGTTGCGCATTTCGGTCTGCCTCTGTCAGTGTGACGAACCTGATGTCAAGAACGAACGTCTTACGTGAAGTTTCTTGACGATGTGCTCCGTGGTTATCGGTTCAGCCAGAACTGCCGCTGCTGCTGCGCCAATGCATTTGGCTGCATCGCGCCCGGGCCATGCGGCCGTTCACAACCACCCCTGGCTGACTGCCGGCTCTTCCCCTGAATGGCGAGACCCCCCCTGTCGGTAACATCATTGGGTTGCTGGAAGGATCCAGGTCCCCAAAGTTCATGTCCAGAACATTGCTGGTAGGGGTGACGAACCCTGCATGCTCGACCTTGGCCGCCACTTTGTGGTGCACAACCGTCTTCTGGTCCTCGCTCACTATGTCGATTCCCAGCTCGAGGTGGTCTTGCGTTTGCAGTTCATGCGGTTCGGATTCCCTGTTCTCGGCGACAGCCGCGTGCCGTTCACGAAGGTCCCGTTGGACGACTTGACGTCGCGGATCCAGATTTTCCCGTTGGTGTCGGCCCATATTTCAGCGTGCTGCCTCGAGAGCACTTTACTGTCGAAGTAACCGTTGACCGGAGTCGGCACCGTCTTGGCATTCGTCTGGCGTCCGATCCGGAGGGTTTCTGGGAAATAGGGGACGGAGATGGTCTTGCGCTCGAAGCTGCCGTTGAGGGACAGCAGGTAGAGCATCGGCTGGCGCCCCGGGCCCATGCCATCAGCACCTGGCCGACCAACGCCCCCGATCTGTGCTACGAGCGGGTTCTGGGGCGCGAGCATGGATTGCTGCTGATGGAGAGCCGAGGCGCCGTTGATGCCGTTCGTCATGGGCGTGCGGCCGGCTGGTGCCCTCGAAAAGTCGGTGGTTCCGTCGGGCTTTCCGTTTGGCCACGGCCCTTTGGCGGTCGGGCGCTTTCGAGACGGAGCCGCGTTGGGCCACCCATTCGTGTCTCCCGACCCGGCCATCGGGACGCCGTTTGGCTGTGAGCTGGCATTGGATGTCACCGTCGAGGTCGACGAGTTGGATGTTGTCGACGACACGGACGACGAAGAGGTTGTGCGTTGTAGGCTTTTGCGCTGCATGAACATGTTGATTCCTCTGGCGTCGTCGGTCGAACTTGTCGAGTTCAACGACTGCCCCCCGTTAATCCATCCCGGCCGGTTGAGATTCGTGAAGCTGGGAGGGTTCGCAACGGCAGTCATGGGGAAGGAGCGCGTCGGGACGTCGATGTGGGAGGGGGCGGCCGAGGCCGAGGGAGGTGCTGACGGGGTCGAGCCGGCGCGGTCGTGGTCCCCCGGGATCGCATGCGCATGCGCGTCCTGTTCAGCGAGGTGCTGGGAAGGAGCAATATAATTGCTCTCGGGGGGTGGGGCCTGTTTTCAGCATGCAGAGACGACCAAGGGCCGGCTGTGGTGTGGAGCAAGTCGAAGACGAGCACTGACGTCGAGGCTTGCAGCGAAAAACTTGGGGTCGGCAATTGCGAAGTCGAGCCCGGCAGGAACGGTCGCAGGCCCGATAAAAATCGTGGAAAATTGACGGTCGGCGGCAGGCGAAATGAGTTGAAGCACGCACCCAGCACCCAGGCAAAAGATGCAGTGTCTTGATGGTCTGGCGGTGGCAAGCACGGTCTCAAGATGAGGCAGCACGGAGAGGTGAGGTTGGCGAATTTTGATGGCACTTCTCAGCTGTTCGAGGCGCTTAGAGAGGGCGGCCTGCGCGCCGCGCCCCCTGCTTGAACTTCTGTCCTGACCTCAACCCGTTCAACCCACTCCTTTTGCTCCTTCCCGTCTGTGACTCCTAATTTGCGGATCCCCCACCAGCTCTGTCAAAACCTGGCCAACACCACAACGCTCCGGCAGATTATAAGAAGCAGAAGGATACCCATTCGATAAATCCAACGGAATGCCGATGGTTGACGCAGTTCACCCAAAGTTCTTTTGTCACGTGAGCACTCTGGGAGTCTCAAGGACGAGTGCGGCTCGAGCGTCTGCATGGATGACCAAACAGGGGCTACAAAGAATGGCCATGATTTGATGCGGTAGCTGGAACAAACTAGCCCAGAGCGTCAACACAGATCTTGTGATGCTGTTTGACCTTCTCTGAACGAAGCTTATTTGATAATACAGCATTTCATGAACCAAATATGCAGCTCCAATTCATGGATAAATGTATTAGCCGCTGCTTTCACTCCATTGCTATCATCCACATGAGATTTTATGTCAAGCTCATGTGACCCCGGTCCCAATTTGTCCCGTGCATCACGCTTGGCAACAGAAAACAGCTGGCCCAGAGCTGCTGGTGACGCACGGGTCAGAGAGTCTCCATTTTGCCCGCGCAAGTTCCACTCTGCCCGGTATCGTGAAGCTCCATCATTCCACTTGCAAGAGGTTATTCTTTTCCGAAGAGCAGCGCAAACGGCCGTTCTGTTGTCCGCGACACTACCGGAAGCTCAACGCCAATCCTCCGTTACCATGCCTCCTCCGCCCGAGCCACCCGGGGGGCGTTGGCCCCTCGAACTTCGACAAGTGTATGGACCACGCGGCCTTGCTTCCGGCAGGACACGGTGCGGGCAGACGGCTAACTCCGTTAAACAGTCAAGATGGGCGCCATGATGGGCGGCAGTATGTGCTAGTTTCTGACCCGGCAGCTTGACACCCGCGCGCTGACATGTACTCCAAAGCTGTTGGCATGATCATCGGCTTCATCTTCGGTACGATGCCGCGGAGGGACAAGATATTGGGGCGCTGGGCGTTCTCTGACACCGAGCAGGAACCGTCAACATCTTCAGATATGGCGCCGGCCCCAACGGCATTATGAGGACACTAGGCCAGTACATGTTGGGCTCTGGCGCGACGTTTGGGTATGTCTAGGTGCCGCAACTGCAGTGGTATCTTGATGGTCGGCTAACATTCTCGCTCCAGCTTCTTCATGTCCATCGGCAGCGTGATCCGCTCGACTCTATCGCCGATTATTCAGGAAGCCTACCTGCGCGCCCAGAGGCGACCCATCATCATGGCCTCGCAGGCCTTCCGTCCCTACCAGCACCAGCGCCGTTCCAACGACAACTGATCGCGAAGCCCTTCGCCCGCGTTGAAGAGAATATGCCCCGCGGTCGGCTCATGAGCGGTAAGCGGAAGGCCATGTAATTAATGTTGTACATACGACTTGCTCGCAGAGCGGAATGGGACGGCGTTCAGGAGGCCAGAAAAGCATCTGCTGCAGATGTTGTGCTAATATATGATTTAACATCCACATGCCCCCATGACCCGCAGGATGCACGCAACGGCTTAGCTGCTCGCATCTAGAATCAGTCTTGCCCAACTCCCAGGACGTTTTCTCTGCCCATGGATACACTCGCACACCGCTCGGCACAGGCAACGCAGGCCATCTCAGCCGCTTCGAGATGTCGGCCTTAGAGGATTCGACGCAGTGTTCCCACACCCTAAAAATACGAAGATGCGGAACACAACGATGGCAGCCTCATCCCTGGAACTAGTTGGAGCAACTCGCGTGGCACTACATTGCCCCTCGGGCAGTTTCAACTCCAGTGCGAAATCACCGACTGGGTCGTAATCTCTCGACGCGAACACTGTTCTACGCCGGCCAGCGTGTGAAACTAGCTGAGGTCCCAGCAACTCGGATTGCGGCACTCGACAATACCAATATCAGCCTTCAAACAAACACTCACCAGGAAACGGCGGCGCAAGCTCCCGTGTGGCATGGCAACGAATGGGCTCATGGTGGCGCCGGGTGCCTGCAGATGACCGAGACACAAAAGCAGGCTTTGTTTCCGGGTCCGACCTGGCGCAGGGCCGCCATCATTATCTCTCGGGGAGAGTATCGCGCTCGTCCAATGCCTCCAGCTCGACGCGGCTCGCTCGTTACCCAGAAAAAGAACTCTGCAGATTCTAACCACAGACACGGGAAGATCAAAACATTTGGATGGGTCCGGACCCGGATTTTAAGGACTCTAATCCGCCTTGTTTCCGCTTTGTTCTCCTCCTTCCCTTCCGGGTGGTGATGCAGCAGACGCGGAAGCTGAAGCAGCCTTCCACGGCAGACGCTATTCATGGTCTCCCCAGCTGACCCTTGCTGCCTCCTTGACTTTCGGTCGAGTCAGCTAGTATTCCAGGAAATGCGACTTGAGCTTGAGGGCCAACAATCCGCCTCATCGCTTGGCTCCCGGTCGTGGCTCTCGGCGCTGATTCTGTCCGACATGCCTCCTATTGTGGCTTTCTTGTTTTTATGTGTTTCCGCTCCTTCCGCGATTTCCTTTCGTGATCGCCCCGCTCAGACATTTCGGAGCCCCGGCGGCGGCTCGTTGTTTTGCGATCAGCTTCTGGCTTCAGCTATACGGTCCGCGCGCCACAAGAAACTGACCGTTGATCTTGCCCCAGCCCAGCGGATCCGGCACTTACCGCCCAGATCTGACCCCTGACGGTGGCGTCCCTTACGGTATGCACTTCAACATACGACAACCGTCTGGGCGAGAACCGACGCTGACATGCTGTGTGTACCCGCATCTCTCGACCTTCTTCCTAGCATCGTCGGTCGTCCCCAGATAGCAGCACGTCGTGAGGCGCACCCCCAACATGGTTATCGCGGAGGCGATCACAGCCCACGCAGCCCTGCTTGCTGGCCCTGAGTGCCAACTATCTGCTGTGTGGCCTTGACAGCATGTGGCGCTGGCAGGGGTTCCTTTCCGCTGCCATCACGAGGAGATATCCTCGCCGAGCAGTGGGCTCGCTCTGATCCCTTCCTCGTTCTCTTCCACATGTTAAATATTCCACCGTATCACCCCAGAACTAGGACTGATCAACTCTGCTCTGTTCCGAGCAGCAGGTATATCGTTCGTTCCTGTCGCTCGTTTGTTGCTGGCCTGTTTTCCCCGTCATATACTGCTGCTTCCCGTCCAAGTTGCTCAGCATGGGCCTCCGTGGCCTCATTGAGAGCGTCGTCGCGGCCGCCCTCGCACCGCTCTATTCATTAACAGCTACTTTGACACAGAGCAGCAGCACACGAATGGGTAAGCCCAACCGGTCCGAGGCATGTCGAGAGGCAGCTCTGACAAAGACCACAGACTTTCGCTTTTGGGGACGCTGTCAGCCCCAACGCTACCGTTTTTCCTAACCAACAACCCCCTTCCAGATGGGTTTCCCTGGGGCAAGCTCACTGACTACGGCAACAACCCTTATCGCGAGTACCCCACCACAGGAGTGACAAGGTATTATGAGTTCACCGTGAGCCGTGGCGTCATCGCTCCGGATGGATACGAGCGGGAAGTCCTTCTCGTCAACGGGGCCTTTCCGGGCCCTCTCATCGAGGCGAACTGGGGCGACTGGATTGTCGTGGATGTGCACAACAACATCTCCTCTCCGGAAGACGGCACAGCCATCCACTGGCACGGTTTCCTGCAGCATCAGACGCCCTGGGAAGACGGCGCGCCGGGCATCTCGCAGTGTCCCATCCCGCCCGGGGGGAGCTACCGATACGAATTCCTTGCCAGCCTGTACGGGTCAAGCTGGTATCATGCCCACTACTCGGCGCAGTACTCTGGTGGTGTTCTCGGACCCATCGTCATCCACGGGCCCGCGCAGGCACAGTACGATATCGACCTGGGCCCCATCCTGCTCAGCGGTAAGCACATCCCAGCTCCCAGCAGTCGTCGGCATAGCAGCGAGACTCACATGTTCAGACTGGTACCACAAAGAGTACTTCGACATTATCAAGGAGATGCTCGCCCCCAACGGCAGCCCCCCGTGTTGTCGGACAACAACCTTATCAATGGCAAGATGCACTTTGACTGCTCGACCGTCGCTCCCAACGACACCACGCCCTGTCACAACAACGCCGGCCTCTCCAAGTTCAAGTTCCAGACCGGCAGAACGCACCGCCTCCGGCTGATCAACACGGGCGCCGACGGCGTGCAGCGCTTCTCCATTGACGAGCACACGCTGACCGTCATCGCCGAGGACTTTGTCCCCGTCAAGCCCTACAACACGTCGGTCGTCACGCTGGGCGTGGGCCAGCGCACCGACGTGCTGTGACCGCCAACGCCGGGCCGCCCACCTCGTCCTTCTGGATGCGCTCCAACCTGACGTCGTGCTCGCCCGCGCGGCAGCCCAACGCCGTCGCCGTCGTGTACTACGACCAGGCGGACACGTCGTCAGCGCCGAGCAGCCGCGCCTGGGACATCCCTGACCCTGGCACGTGCGACAACGAGGACTTGCGCATCACCGAGCCGCTGTACCCGATCCCGCTGCCCGAGCCGACATTTACGCAGGCGATGGACATCGAGGTGTTCAAGAATGCGTCGAATGTCACGTTGTGGAAGTTTAACGGGGTGTCGATGCGCACGGATTATAATAACCCGGTAATTCTGCTGGCGAATGAGGGGAATTTCACGTATCCGCGGGAGTGGAATGATGTCGTGAACTATTATAGTAATTCGTCAATTAGGATTATTGTGAATAATAAGGGGCCCTCTGCGTAAGTATTTGTCTCTAATTGCTGGTGGAATGGGGTACTGACTTGACGTGGGACAGCCACCCCATGCATCTTCATGGCCACAACTTCTACATCCTCCATGAAGGGCCGGGTGAATGGGACGGGACCATCGTCCGCCCGTCGAACCCCCACAGGCGGGACGTCCAGCTTGTGCGTGGGAACGGGCATTTGGTGATTCAGTTTGACGGCGCGCCAGGTACGTTTGCTCCCCCGGCACACCCCCGTCCCCGCGGCCTCACTGCTTTCAGATAGAAAATAGTGTTGACAACAAGGAAAAAGGCATCTGGGCATTCCACTGCCACATCGCCTGGCACGCCTCGGGCGGCTTCCTCGCCTCGCTGATCGTGGAGCCAGGCGAGGTCGAGGCCATGCACATCCCTGGAGATGTTGAGCAGAACTGCCGGGCGTGGGACAGGTGGTCGAGGCATAATGTTGTTGATCAGATTGATAGCGGAACATAATACGGTGCTGGTCTATCAGGTGGCGAGGGGGTGGCAGCAATTTTGTGTTGAAGGAGCCAGTTAAAAAGAGAGAGAGGAGGAGGAAGGGGGAACGAAGAGGTAAAGGGGTCAAGAGCGGGAGAGTAATAATTCTTGGATATAATTATGGGTCATGGGGCATGGGTGCGTGTTCAGCAAGGAGTGCGTTGCGTTTCTTTTTATATAGTGGATATTGGAGGTGGGCTTAATGGGATGGGTATTGTACAGACTGATTAGACTCTTCCCACGGCACCGAGTCTCATCATGCCGACGCCCTTTGGCGAGAGAGGGGCTGGGTGATGTGGGCATCTACCGACGATCGGTTCGAAATTCCCGTCTAGCTTTAATTCGAGCGGTATTCGTAAGCTCGATTTGTACCGAGGCCTTCATCATTGAGGGTGTTGGGCCCATATTTCCCGGCTGTTGAGGAGTGCATGGTTAGTGATCCCGAGGTAGATGCTTCTTGAGCAAGCCTTTGTTGTTTTGAAGGCGCCGACTCCGACCTCACCACCAGCTCGAACAAGATGGCGACACAAAAATATAAAAAGCTCACCCAACTAAGCCTTCTTGCTTGCCGACACCGGATATTCTCGACGGGGCCTGCGTACATAGGGAGATTAACCAAGCTACGAAACCCCGATGGATTTTACCGTCGCAATTTGACGGCACCCAGGAGACGCGGACGTCTTTGGGGACGAGCCCCCGCCCACACTATTGGGCGAGAGGCTCTTTGGCGGGTTGAAAGGAGGTAAAGTTATATCCCCACGGGCTAGTTTCTTTCCACCATGGTGGTCCGGTGGTGGAACAACTAGAAATATGACCCGCTCGATTTTCTTTTTCCATCATCATATCCTCCCCACCTTTTGCCCTCTTCCCGACTGGCCAGGCGATGCTTGGAATCTGATATTTGTTTTCTTACCCCGAACCGGCCGGAAGTAAACAATCCTCCTCCTCCGTTTCGGTCTACATCCGAGTCACCCACAACCGTCACAGAGAGCCGGCCCATCGAAGATGCGGTGATATCGTTGATATTTTGCAACGCCAGTGTCTAGAACTCAATACATCCGCGCGCTCTATTTACGCCATGCCTGCAATCCCAAGCCCGCTCGCCACAAAGTCCCCTTCGACGCCGAGATCCAGTCCCTTAAACCCATCCTCCACAATCCACGAGCGACCGTTTTCCGGCGTATACAACGCCTCACACCGCCCGCCCAACAACCAACAACCCCGGCGGTCGACTCCCCTCTTGCTCAATTGCCTCCGCTACAAACCTCAGCGTCGTCCTGATAACCCTCTGATCAGGGCAGCTCGCCCGCTCAATGACGGCACACGGCGTGTTGAGCGGCCACAGCGCCCTCCTCTTCCCTCCCTTCCCTTCCTCTTCCGCTCCTCTTCTTCCTCTTCCTCAGCCGTATATCCCGTCAGCTCGGCCACCAGCCCCTCAATCCTATGTAGCGCCATAAGAAACACCACCGTCCGACTGCCCACGTACTCCGGCGGCTGCGGTGCCTTCCCCTTCTTGCCCGTCCCGGTGCAAACCAGCACCTGATCCGCCACATCTCGCTGTGTAGGCGGAATCCCCGCAAACAGAGGCGCGCTGAGGCTGCTCGTGATACCCGCAGCCCACCACCCTGTCGCCCAGCCCATGCTCCCTGAAGAAGGCCACCTCCTCCCCGCCGCGCCCGTAGATGAAGGGATCGCCCTGCTTGAGGCGGAGGACTGTCTTGCCCGGCGCACGCCGTCGAGCGCCTGCTCGAGCAGCTCTTCTTCGCACGGTCGGCGTTGCCGGGGAATTTGCGTGCGATGGAGACGGGCGTGCGGCGCGGGATGAGCTCGAGCACGCCGGAGGGGACAAGCTTGTCGGCGAGGATGAGGTCGGCGGCTTGGATTGCTTTGTAGGTGGCGCGAGTCAGAAGGTCGGGGTGGCCGGGTCCGGAGCCTGCGAGGATGATACGGCCGAGGGGGGTGCGGGTGTTGTTCGACGATCCAAATCCACCACTGCTGCTGTTTGTGTTTGACGAATCCGAATCCACGCCCGGGTACGACTTCAAAATCCCCTCCACTTCCCCCTCCGTAACCTCCGCCAACCTCCTCAACGGCCAATACTCACACACCTGCGCCAACCATCTCATCCGCCTCGTCTTCGCCGCCTCCGCATCCCCCTCCAAAACCAACTTATTCAACCCCGCCGACTGGTCCACCGACTCCTCCTCCTCCCCCTCCCTCCCCCCTTTCCCATCAACCTCGTCCAAAATCCGCCTCCTCAACCCCCCCAGCCTCTCCACCGCGCTCCCCAACCCCTTGGGCAACCCAGCCGCCACCTCCCTCCGGATCCTCCCCGCAAGCTTGCAACCCCGCCCATTGGTCGTCACACCAATCTGCAGCGGCCCATCCGCATGCACGCTCAGCAGACTGAAAGAGCACAGCTCGGGGTGGTCGACCACGTTGATGGGAATCCGGTTTTGCCTGCACAGCGCAGACACCTTGGCGACCTCGTCCAGGCCGCCGGGGAGTGCGGTGGCGGGGGAGGTGACAAAGACGGCATCGACGACGTTGGCGACTTCGGGGCGGCCGAGGGTGAAGAGGTCGGCGGGTGTGAAGGGGCGGGGGAGGTGTGTGAGGGCGGAGGAGGCAATGAGGAGGTGAGGCTGTAGTGAAGTTGTTGCTGTTGCTGTTGTTTTTGTTGTGTTTGTTCTTGTTGCTGCTCTGATGGGGATGGGGATGGGGATGGTGATGTTGATGGCACTGGGGCGATGAGAATTGGTTTGGCGCCCGCGGAGAGGGAGGAGGATGCCCGTGCTGCGGCGAGGGGGTTGGCGCCCACGATGAGGTGGACGTGTCCGGTGCAGTGCTGGGCGGTAAGGAGGGAGGTTTGGTAGGATTTTGATGCCATTCTGGCTGTGGCTGTGACTGTAGTTCGTGGTAAGGAAAGAGAACAGAGTTGTTGGCGGCTTTTAAGCAGAAGTAGAGTCCAGATGCCACAGCATCACCTCAGTCGAGTGGAGTGAACAAACCATTAAAAAGATGGATGAGACGAGACGGGACAGGATCCAACCTCAGGGAGGCAACGGGTTATATCTCCTTCCGAGACTTCCCCTCGAAGCAGCCAACAATACCCATATTTCCGCTGATGACTGTTTTCCCCCGCGTAGTGGATGTGGAAGTTCTTTATCAAAGTGTTTGAGTCTTGACAATGCGAAGGGTATTCCAGCCAGTCAGAGGCCTCAATTCTCGACTTACACCGGAGTCTCGCTGAGCAAGGTTAGCGCCAACTGACGCCATTTCACGGGGCCAGGCATGCTGCTTATCAGGTTATCGCCACCCTGCCCTGCCGATAGCGGGTCTGAGACTCGAGACTCCGCGGGAGATGGCGCCGGTCCGGAGATGCTTGACCCGGCGCTTTTGGAGTCAAGCAGCGGTGGTGTTATCAAGAGGCGTAATTGCTGCTTCCTTGCTTCCTTTGGTTACACAGCGGTCGGGATGCCGCACATCTGGAACCCGCATATGGATCAGTGTCTCAGCCGCTGCTGGACTTGGAGAAACAAGGTGATTGCTTTTGCCCGCTTCAACAAGTGTCCCCCGAGATACAAATGTGAATCTGGCGGTCGTTTTTGGTCCCGTCATAATCCTTGGTCCCTCCACCTCAAAAAGTAAGAACGGTGAACCTCACCGCGACTGGCTCATATCCTGCGCAGTCGTTGAAATTAAAACATCTTACAAAACCGAAACGCCAACCACCATGTGCACCATCCACCGCTGCAGCCCATCGCTTTGCAGAACCGCCGATTCCCTTGTTGGACTCTGCATTTCTGAGCATCGACCGAACCCGGCCACAAATCCTGACCTGTCCCTCAAGAGATTGACCGTGCTGTGCCGTATTCGGAGTTGCGGGTTGGCCACATCAAACTCTCCCAGTAATCAAGCTCTGCGGTGTTTTAGTCGGAGGCCGCATGGCTGCAGAGGCTCATGGTTGCACGAGGAAGCCAGGACGACAATATATACAGTCCAAAATCGTATCAGGAAGGTCGAAAAGCACCCGAGAGCCGCGGTAAACGTAATATCGAAAGAAAACATGGTTAGAGGCGAAGTCATGGATGCCGGTTGCTGGTGCTGACAGGTCGATAGAACCGTGCCAAACTCTGAATGTTGGACATCTTCCGGGAGCCGAGTCGATTGCTGTGTCCCGCCTCCACAGGCAAACCGTCGTACTGAAGTCGTCAAGTATGCATGCCGACCTCTACATGACGGTGCACTTGGAATCGTCACGCTCCTTCTTCACCGACAGCGCGACACGGGCGGCCTCTGTAAAAGCCTCGTTGACTCCCGATTGCGCATGGCCGAGCATTCGAGGTAGCGGAGGGCGTGGATGCGGCGTGCAACTTCGAGTCCCTGGTCGTAGTTGATCGTCGGCCGCTTCTCACGCGGGTTGCCATTCTCGTCGACTTCGTTCTCTTCATCTGCCTCTCGTAGATCGCACTTGAGTGCCACAAGCACGAGCTTCACGCCCGGGCAGTTGTCGGCGATCTCGCCCACCCACTTGCTTTCGACGTTCTCGAGCGAGTCCTTGCTGTCGACTGAGTAGCAGAGCATGATCAGATCGGTGTCATCTACGGGCTGTCAGTGGTTGCGGGGTGTTGGAGCGAGGGCAGGAGCTGTTTACCGTAAGAGAGACTCCGCAACCTGTCGAATTCTTCTTGCCCGGCTGTATCCCAGAGGGACAGCTCGATGTGGACATTGTCGACAAAGATATCTGCATAATAAGGGTCAGCCACCGGCCAGGAGGATACCCTTTACCGGTACCCCGCATGAACATACCGTGGACGTAGTTCTCAAACACTGTCGGCTCGTAAACAGTCGGGAAGTAGCTATGTGGCGTTGAGCATGGCGTCAAAGCAGGATCGCATCGTCGTATCGAACTCACCCTCGCGTGAAGACGTTCAGCAGCGAGGTCTTGCCGCAAGCACCGTCACCCTGTGCCAGAGCCAATCGCATCAGCCATTTGACGATCATACGGACGGCCATTTCCCATTTCCGCCTTTCGGCAGCCGGGGAGACTCACAGCAAGACGAGCTTGCGCTGGACTGTCTTGGAGCCTCCGATTCCACAAGGCATTGTTGCGAATTGGGTCGAAGAATAGGGTCAAATTGTTATCGCGTGTTGGGTGGATGGCGGAGCAATGGCCGGACAGCGGAGCAGATGTCGCAGGTACTTCGCGTTTCGCGATCTTCCTTCAGTTCCAACAGGATTATATAACAGCGTCAGTTGCAAATTCGATTGCCTCGAGGATAAGCGATGAAACGAGTGGAATGCTTCGCGAAGATGATCGAAGTTGAGCAGCGTCAGGCGCGAGCGGTGATGGCGGAGCAGACGCAGGCAGGAGTCGGAGGATGACGGCGAAACGGGAAGGCGGTAGGCAAGCGACGACAAGAACTCCTGTCAGCGCTTTGGACAGCCGCGAGAGAGTGGTGCGAAAAATATCACGAGGACGCGTGACGCCAACAGAATGTCAGGGCAAAAACGAATGGAAAGGACAGGAGGGACAGACAGAGCGAATCTGGGGTGAGAAATTGAAGCCGGAGATGAAGTCAGCAGTGCTGGCAGCGCACCAGTAAGCTCGCACACTGGCAGCGACCACGGGACATCGCCTCCATGCAAGGACAGGCCGCCTTTTCGGGGCTGGAAGGCTGCTATTGAGGAATTGGGGAAGTGGCGGTGGGGCCGCAGCTGCAGGTCAAGGGGGACAGAGACAGGCCCCACCGGTTTTCTGCTGTGCAAGCTGGCAGAAGAACGCCTCGCTTTCTGCATGTCTCGGGCGAGAGATCCCTGCCTGAAGAATGTGTCATGGCAACCCAACATGTCCAGAGATTGTGAATTTCAAAGGGAAGCCCGCTCGATTTATTCAAGGATAAAAACGGACTCGATGACATTTTCGGTCCAAAGCGCATCGAGAATGGGAACTTTAGGCATTGCTGTTCCAGTTCAGGAGGCAGTGACCGGAACGAACTTACCCCAGTTCCCACCCGTACCAAGTTCGGTTGCGAAGCTCCGTCTAAGTTACTGATTCTGCACGGCAGAGAGGGGTGTATACAGATCGGCGTTCCAGAGCTCTGGATATCATCTAGAGACCTCGGAAGTGCCGACCAGCCCTGTCCCGATGCCACAGAAGCAGAGTTGCTGAAGTAAGCAACCAGTGCTGCAGTGTCATCTGCCGCGGCCATGACACACCACGATCTGACGGCTGAACAGTACGGACGTAGAGTTCTCGAGATCACAGCACCCGAAACAAGTCGAAAGGTCTTCGCTGGGTATCACATTCGTATTAGCACAATCTGAGACCACGAGTCTAACAGTATCCCCCCCGCACGTCTATCGCCTCCCACCGATCCGCAACCTTCATCTCCGCCGCCCTGCTGTGCAGCTGGTTCATGAACCCAGCGTCACCGCCAAACCGCTTGTTGCGCTGCCGCGCCTTGTCGTCCGCTCCTGCGCCGCCCGCTCCTGCTCCGCGATCAGCGCCAGCCGGCGCTCACGGTCCTTATCAAAGATCCGTCGCCGCTTCCTGCATGGCGGCCAGCTTGCGAGCCCGTCCTCCTCCGCTTTTGCCCTGTCTGCGTCCCATTACCCGGCCGTCCGTCATGCCTCGGCGGCCGCGGTCTCGGCGATCATTGTAATCGCGGCCTGAGCGCAAGGGTCGCCGTTTCGGTGGCTGTTGGCCCGTCCTCGTTTCGTCTTGACGAAGCTGGGTGTTCAGAAGAGTGGTCTCTTCTCCTGCGGTCATCATGCCGCGGGGAGTAGTCTCGTCTCCTCCGGCCGTCGCCGTCGGGGGAGTAACTGCTCCTCTTCCGGTCATGACCATCCGGGAATAATTCCTCCTCAGCGGAGGGGACACTGACCGGGAACCCGCTCTGGACCGACCGTCTCGGTGCCTATCTTCCCGGCTCCTGCTCCGCCTATCCAGACTGCTTCTCCGATCTCTCCTCTCTCGCATGTCCTGTGAGTCTGCGGACTCAGACCTGCCCCGCCGCCGTTCCCGATAATCCCTCCTCCGCCTCCTCCGATCCTCCTCTTCTGAGTCGTATCTCCTCGGACTTCTGGACCTGTCCCTGGAATACGACCTCCGCCGGTGCGAGCGCCTTTCGCGGTCGCGGTCGCGCTCGTCTCGCGGTGGCGATGTGAACGATGTGAATGACGGTGCTTGTGTCCGCCTCTCCTCCTTGCGCTTCGCTTTGTCTTGTGCATCATCGATACCCATAGAGGCCAGCAGTTGCCGCCTCTTAATAGATCATTCATCATCGCCTCGTATGCCTGCTGTTCCTGCCGCTTGATAGCCAACAATGGGTCCTCCCTGATCTTGGCCGCTACAACGCGCGCGTTGGTGACAGCGACGGCCGGCATCGCAGCAAGAGTATCTTGGCTTGGCTGCTTCTGCAGCTTCTTGATGTCGTTGTCCTGAAGCAGCTTGTCGATACGACGCTTGCCGAGCAGGTAAGCTTCGCTCTCGATCGCGTCGCCGGTCTGGCCCATCGTTCGGACCAGAGTACATCCATTCCACTCGTTGCGGTCTCGCCTTGCCGCCCGCGGCCTCGAGCGCCTTCTGGATTTCTTCTTTCCGTCGTTCTTCCTCGATTTCTTGAAGCGCTGTTGCAGTTTCTTGCGCTCGGCAATCGCTTCGGCTTCCGCCTTTTGAGTTGCGGCGACATTCCCCGATCGTTGGGGATGCCAACTCTTCTTCATGTTCAGGTCTCCGGAACCCATCTTCGCGGTGTTGATGCTGCCGGTGCAACCTTGAAGCTATGTGATGTGCTCGGAAGAAGAGGCGTCTACCCAGTAGACGCTAGGAAAGGAGCGCAATGCCCTGCCTTTCTGGCTCTCGAAAATCAATCGCAAATTGACGCGGGGCGATTTATCGTCGACAGCCGACCCGGCTTTCCTGGAGTTTTTGTTCTCCTTGCGGTTGAGTTTTGCGATGGATTGGGTGGCGACTGGGACCTTAATGACCACCTGAGATTTTGGGTGGCAGGACTGCTAGACCCACCACTTATTGCCTTACACAGCTCCAGCCAATCAACAAGATGACACTCCGTACCCCACATTACTGCAAGCTTCTCCCCCACATCACCACTCCTTGGCTCAGCCTTATCGCGGTGTGTCCTGGAGCTTGGTTTGCTTCCCAACTCGAAACCCTCAGCCGGATTTGACCTGTCGAGCCACTCGCGAATTATTCCACTGCCGATACCCGACACAAAATACAACAAGCAAACCATCATCGGGTCTCGCCATCATCAGCCACCATGTCGGACGACGACTTCATGCAAGCCTCCGATGAGGAGTACGACTTCGAATATGAGGATGAGGAGGAGGAGGACAGCGGCGATATCGACATTGAGAACAAGTACTACAATGCGAAGCAGACCAAGACATCCGAACCAGAGGAGGCGGTGAACGAGTTTCTAGCCATTCCCGCACTAGAGCCCGAGAAGGGAGAATGGGGCTTCAAAGCCCTTAACAAGCCATCAAGCTGGAGTTCCAGCTCCAGCGCTACGAGCAGGTAGGTCGACAGCGCGATCTGGCCGAGAGCAAACGAGTGTCTGACAGAAGGCAGGCTACAGAGCACTACCGAGAGCTTCTCACATACGTTAAGTCCGCTGTTACAAGAAACTACTCGGAGAAGTCGATCGACAACATGCTCAATTTCATCGAGAAAGGCGCCGACAACCCGGCTGCAGTGCGGTGCATCGACAGTTCTATTCCCTCACGCTACAATGTTTTTCAGAGCACCAACAACGAGCGTCTTTGGCTCAAGACGAACATCAAGCTCGCCAAACTCCTCCTCGACCGCAAGGACTACCATGCTGTCGCACGGAAGCTCAGAGAGCTCCACAAGGTGTGCCAGAAGGAGGACGGCACCGACGATCCAAGCAAGGGCACCTACTCGCTCGAAATCTACGCCCTCGAGATCCAGATGTACTCCGAGACCCGAAACAACAACCAGCTCAAGGCACTCTACCAAAAAGCGCTCAAGTGCGCTCCGCGGTTCCCCATCCCAAGATCCAGGGCGTGATCCGCGAGTGCGGTGGTAAGATGCACATGAGCGAGGAGAACTGGAAGGACGCGCAGATCGACTTCTTCGAGGCCTTCCGCAACTACGACGAGGCCGGCGACCTACGGCGCATCCAGGTCCTCAAGTACCACCTCCTCGTCACGATGCTGATGAAGTCGGACATCAACCCGTTCGACAGCCAGGAGACCAAGCCATACAAGAACGACCCGCGCATCGCGGCCATGACGGACCTGGTCGACGCGTACCAGCGCGACGACATCTACACGTACGAGGACGTCCTCCGAAGAACACGGACCTCCTCGCCGACCCCTTCATCGCTGAGAACATCGACGAGTCACCCGCAACATGCGCACCAAGGGCGTGCTGAAGCTGATTGCGCCCTACACGCGCATGCGGCTGGCGTGGATCGCAGACCGTCTGCGCATCAGCGAGCCTGAGGCCCAGGACATCGTGTCGTTTCTGATCGTCGACGGCCGTGTGCAGGGCCGGATTGACGAGCACGCTGGCACGGTGGAAATGAGTCCCGCGGAGATGCAGAGCGGGTCAAGGCTATTGAGTCCATGGCCGACGCCGTCGGGACTCTGTACGCCACTATTTTCAAGGATGCGGATGGGTTCCGTGTGGCGGCTGGTGATGGCGGTGGCTTCGGGGATTCGATGGGCGACTTTGGCGGCGGGTATCCGTACTCTGACCGGAGTCGGTCAGCCGCCGCGAGGTACGGACGCGGTGCACCGCGGCGGGCAGGTGGGAAGAATCCTCCCCTGGGCGCGCCCTTGCAGTAGGAGGGCAGGCTCAGGAAGGACCAAGGAGCAAAGATGGGGTTCCAGAGTTTATTTCATGGAGAAAGACATCCACAAAACAATGTGACGGCGGGTATTACGAGCATTTTGCATGACTTCCGGAGTTCCGAGAAGCGTGGTGTGTAGGATCACAGGACTTTGGGAATGAGGGAGAGGGCGAGAGGTTGAGAGCTCGGTGCCAGTGGGTGTTGCTGTTTCAATAGAGGGCATTTCTTGGCGTCGACAGAGACGAAGTATGCCAGTACAGGTGCTCAAGAGAGGAGACCATGTTGATACTCCTCTCAAGCGTTCCACCGCCTTTTGTTTGGCGATGTGGCTATACCTGACTCCTTCTTCCGTTTGAAAGTGGAGGAGCTATTTGGACGTCTACCATGGCACCGACATCCTCTCATCAACGACTCGGGCGAGATTTATTCGTTCATCGCGGTTACACGGTTTTACCCATGCTTAGTGTTCTCTAGTACCAAGCACTCTAAGCGCCAGACACGTCTATGAAATGGCTGATGAGAGGGGCGTTGTAGTTAGCTATCATGGTCTTCATGGTAGATCTTGCTAACGGTTGATTCCAGAGAGAGAGAGGTTAAACCCATGTCAGCACATGTCGGCTTCGGCCACCAAAATATCGGAAATGTCACATGATCCGCTCTCACCTCTCAGTCCCTCCATTTTGATATTCACAGAGTTCCTGTCTGGCCGGGCTCACCTCGTCAATGGCTGCAGCAGTGCCCCGCGAACCCACATACACGAGCACGCAGAGTCAGATTGTCTTCGGCTCAGTTCAGGCGGCAGACGTTATGGATCCAGAACCTCGCTTGAGATTCGATCCGAGGCTCTCAATATGCCAACAAGATCCCCAACCTGCCGTCGATTTATGCTTGACGCAGGGATAACCAGAGCAAATCGCTCAATGGCACCAAACGCGCGGAATTCCCCGTTCGTTCCGTCGTTGCAAACCGAGTGGGCTCGCCCAGGCCCGACCTCGTCTGGGTAAGCAGCCGAGGTTTCACTCGATCGCATCCAACGGCTGAGCCAGACCAGGTGGCAGACCGCCACACTCAGCATGTATGTGTGTCCCTGTCATATCATGCCTGCGCATGCAAGCGCTCCCTGAACTCCAAGACACATCAGGGCGTCTAAACCGCCATTTTTCGAGCTCCTGCGGAAAAGCCGGCCCCAAAGGGGCGGTGAGGTCTGGGTCTGGTCTCCGTTGTGATCTCGATTCACAGCATGAGCGTTGCCGATTATGCACATCCTGGCCTGGCCGAGGTAGCATGGCAGGCAAGATACGACTGACTCCACCTAAACACCACCGTTTGATCAGCAGCACATAACGAAGACAAAATCCAGACGCAGACTCCTCGGCAGCCAACTGGCGAGGGAATGAAGGGACGTCATCGGGAGCCTGAAGCACTTTCTGATCTGAGACAGAGCAACATGAGGCCAGTGACACGGCCTGCTGCGGGACGGGAGCCCGCAGGCATGCCGGGACCAAACGGGGCCCTCATGACTTTCCAGAGCCCCGTCGGCAGCGCACATGGGACTACCCTTGTCTCGTTCGCGCAAGGATAAACTCGGGCATTCGTCGGCGGGGAGAGAAGCGGGAACTCGCAGGTCGCAATCAGTCTTGAACGAATGGTTGGCAGAAACCGTCGGTGATGATGCGGTTGAGACGGCAGCTGGAGGAGGGAATTCGCATCGAGAACCACGAGGAGAGCGAGGTTGCTCGGCCCGCATGTGCGCACCTCCGCTTCGATCCAATGCCGGCCTGGGTCCTGATTCCGGCTCTGGCCGCAGGAAACTGGCCTCGCTTCGTTGCTGTTGTGTACCGTTTCAGACCGTCTTGCTAAACAGGACAGCCTCTTGGTGGGCTGGCTCCAGTCCGTTTCCAAGTTTCTCTGTAGCTGGAGGCCGGGAGCTTGCGTGAGTTGAGCGGCACTCTCGCGGCTCGGTATCACGATAGTGTTCCTGCAACGTCAATAGCCTTGATCTAGCTGACTGCGTTTAGTGACCGTGAATTTGCCGGCTCGCGGCAACGGTCATGATTCTGGTACCGATCTGCTGATGTTCACAGCTGTAGCATGGCGGAGATGGCTGTTGTCTGCAGACTTTTGTGCAATTTTGTCTGTGGACAGAAGTACTCTGTACAATGCCGAAGATTTCGGGCTCGCGGATGGCCCGGACCGGGCCAGATCCCCCATTGCTGCTTGCTGCCGAGTTGCGGCGATGGCGTGGCAGGAAATGCAGGAGGAACTCACTGTCTTGCCCGCCTCCTGATCGTTTTGACCCAGCAATATCCACTCATGATTGTTGAAATAACGAGTTCGCAGGAAAAGTGAGGTGGTTGCAACGATGCGAGAGGCCACACAACCTCGGGGTGAAGGGAATCCTGCATGAGGAGGCACGGCACAGTCCAGGCTGGATGATAGACAGACGGACCGGGAACGGGGTAAACAAGCTGGCTGGGACGGGAAGTTTCTGTGGTGTCTGCCCCCACCAGCGATCCAACGATCGGAGCGTACAGTATGGGAGTTGTGGGGTTGGAGATTGGAGAGCGCGAGCAGCCCGTGCCATCGCCGAGGTCTGTCCAACGCAGCTTATCATCTGATATGCGCGGCAGCGGGGCTATTGCAGGTTCAGCGAAGCGAGGCGACAGCCATCAAGGCAGACAAATTGTGATATCCGATGTCGAGAAGGGCAGATCTCCGGTCCTGCAAGTTCGACAAACTGGGACGCGGAGGAAAGCAAGCTGAGAAGCCTGAGGGACGGGACGGGATAAAGTCGGTTGAGATTCTGCAGCAGGTGGATCTTGTCCTTTAGGCGCAGATTTTAAAGTTGCAACCACAAGGTTAAGTTTTGCCCCTCGTGATAGTACCTATACATCACGTTAGAAATATAACACTACATCTACCTTTTTACAATCTCTTTCTCTTTTTCCTCTCAGTACTTACTTTATTTTATTTTATTTTATTTTATTTTTAATACTTTTTTTTCTTTTTTTTTTCTTTATTTTTCTTAATATTTCTCTTTATTTTGTGTCTTTCTTTCTCCCCCTTTATTTTTAATCTATTTCCCCTCTTCTTCTTCTTTTCCTCTCCATCCTAGCATGCGGCAAAACCTATCGCTATCACCCAAGTACCTACCCCGGAAAAGGGAAGAAGCTCGGCCTTGACTCCACTGCGCCAACGCCCCGCAGCACCCCTAGACTCGAAAACTCCCCCTGCGAGTTGGCGTATGAGCCTTGATGCTCCCTGAAGAATTCTGTGGTGGGCTGCTCTTGCTTGCAACATAGCTGACTGACTTGCTCCTTCCGTCTTCTCGACAACCTCGTCGTCGACCTGTTTCCTGGTCTGGTGATGACGCAGTTCTCCGAGGCCAAGTCCATCAAGTTGCATCAGAGGAAGGCACTACGCCGATGTTGTACGGTGACCATGTTATGCAAGGTGCATGGGCCCCCCCGCATCCCCTCCTCCCGCTCCCGCCATGCAGTCCTTGATGCTGCCCTCCTCCCCAGACGGCACGCGAATCATCGTCCACACTAGCGGCATTCTCGCACGGCGGGCACCACCATCCCGTGAATAACCACGAATCGAGGGACACGTCTGGGCGGCTGTTCACATTGTTCAGCCAACTGGGGTGCCGTCATCGACCAACACCACCCACAGAACTCTCACGATGTCACGGTCAACAAGCCTTTTCGTCGTATCTCGGAAGCGGAGCAGCAGTCTTTCACCTCATCGAGCATGAGACTTAATATTCGTCCATTGGCTGCTTCCGGTGCCACATCCTCGAACGAGTCCGGCAGGGTGCGTAACTGGCCGGGGATGTGCTGGCGGCTTGGCTCCGAGAATCACGGGTGAGCGACCATATTTCCTCGCTAGTTATCAACGGCGGGTCCAACGCTTGTCGGGGCGGTCAACGAGACGTCCAGGGGCTGCGTCGAGAAAGCTCTGTGCCACTGTGGTTGTCCTGCATCGATGCAGACACCATCGTCGCCTGGTCCCAAGCAGGGGCGATTTTCTGCGCGAGCTGATTCTGACCACAGAACTCAGGAATCATCAACCCCCAGAGCCAACGGAGCAAGTGGAGGCCGGCAGCCCCCAATGCTTACCCCACAACAGCGTCCCACGAACCCGGGACGGGCCAAGCCAGCCAACCAACAACCAGGGTTCTGCATCCTTCACTCCTCCACAGGCTGTTGCTCCGCGAAGTGCTGCGGCATCACCCTGGACAGCAGAGAGCTAACTCCCGTTGACGGGCTCGCTTCTCCAAAGTGCTCGTGGACAGCACTGCTCCGTCTTGGCATTGTACCGCTCTCCATGCCGCCAGGCCAGTTCTCCGCCTAGCTGGTGTTGCGTCAGGCGGTGCCATGTCTCGGTTCGGCAGGACCACATGTTCTCGCAGTCTCCTGAGAGATCGACACGGCAATGCACAAAACGGCGAGCCTGGCGCCGTCCATGATGCACGGCGAGGACAGGAGAGGCAGAGCACCTCGAACCTGGTGCGCATCGGTGTGCATGATACCATGATGCCTCAGACGGTGTCATCACTGATAATTCTACGATAGGCATTGTCCCATTCTCCGCTTAGATCTTAACATTTCGGCCCTGCATATATCTCGGTATGTGCAGCCTGGGATTGAGGATTGGCGGCTACGACGAGAGAAGGGTCGGTCTGGCGTGGTGGTAGTGGGCGGGTTGCACCAGTGGTGTGTTGCTCACGCAACTGATCAGCTGCCGGCCAGGATCTGTTCCTGGTCGTGAGCGCAGGAGACAGCGCGCTCGCTTGATCACCACGCCAAGCATCACGGCATGAGAAAGCATGGGAAGGCATGGGGTTATGGATAATGGCGATCCGGGGTCTACTGTCATGGAACACACGGTCCTCATGCAGTCTCGGGACCTGTTAATTAAACACCCACACTCGGGGCTGAACAACCATGGTTGAACGACCTGTACTCCGCTCTGACACCGCATCGCAACTCGGCATGCCGGTCTTCATCGGCGCCAGGTGCCCATGCTTTGGACTGCCGATAAGAGCGTGATGGATGGTCTCAGCGCTGGCTTCGGCTGGGGTGGACTCCACCAGAGGCTGGAGCTTCCACTCACGGCCCCGTCCCACTCGCTGCATTTCTCGAGACGACAAGTTTCGAGCTTGTTCTCGTGGTGCAGGGACCCGTTCAAGCTGCAGTCTCGGGACCAACACCCTGCTGAGCTCACGCCTTACCACCCTCCCAGAAACCCTTCCCTGTCACTCCCCCAGATGGCGGCGGCCTTGGTGTGGACCCGGCATACAACATTGCATCCCCTGGCACTCTCGGCCCCATGCGTCGGGAGCACCAGCCAAGCTTCTAGGCCGCTGAGGTCTGGGCACGGAATAGATATTTTTGAGGTTTGCAAAGGAAGATGTCGTGTACTTAGTACTTCGACAGGCTAGTGCTGACGTGGATGATTTGGCAGGCAAATGGGCTTGCCCGGAAAACAGCCAGGGGGGGGGGTGCAGGACCTAGTCGAACGGAGGTTCCTGGAAACGGTGGAGTGGATCTCCGTCCGGAGGCTGGCCGCCCCCTGTCCTCTGTGCCAGGGCCTCACAGCATCGCTGCAACGCCTCAAGGATCAGGGGGTGGAGGCGAGAATTGAAACCCGGATGGCAGGACAGCATCTCAGAAACACGACAGGGAACGTGCAAGGGTTCATCACGCTGGCCGGCATTAGAAGCACAGAAGCAGATCGAGAGGAGCTCAGACCGCCAATCCCTTGTCTCATCGAGCTGCCGGTTTCTCATCGTCAACGGCAGGGCTGGATGTCTCTCACTGGGTCAAAGAATTGTGGTGCTCGAGGTCTGTTGTGTGGTGGGCGCGGGTCAGTGCGCCTTGGACCAACAGGGGCAAGGAAGGGAGAAGAGGCCAGGGATGCGCCGATTTTTTTACTGCGTACTTACTTTGACAGGGGGGGATGTCGACGTGCCGCAGATGGAGAGGACCATCGTGGAAAGGTACCGTCCCTCCTGTGGTAATGCCCAGCAGCCGCTGCTGAGACAAGAGCCGTGAGGAGGTCCAAATAAATTGGCAACAGCACGATTGTTGGGGCCCTGGCCCGACCGAGCAGCAGCAAGCAGCAGCAATGCATCGGGCCCAGGCTAGCATTTAATGATCCCCACCTGACAAGAAGTTGGAGGCTCGGGTCTCGCCTGCCTCGCGGCTGTCGCTAATAGTGTTCCTTCCTGCGCTGGGCGCTGAGGTTCTCTTTCCCTTATTAACTTCTTCCCTGCCCAGCCCTCCTCGGCTCCCGCTTCGTTCTTCCCGTCTTTCCGCCCTCTGCCTTCGCTGCTTACACGCCTTGGTTGGTCCAGGCCGCGTCTCTTCGAGGTCCATCTGGTTTATCAGTCGGTCGTTGTCTCTGCTGTCGCGCTGCTCAGAACCAACTCACTCTGTTATTTTTATTTTATTTTTAGCCGTGCTCGTTTCGGCGTCGCCCTGTGCCCTGATCCCTCGGCCGGCTACAGACATACAAACTGCGGTACAGTACATACAGCGGACGGGGCTGGCGCGGCCAATTTCCACTCGGGCTTTGCCGTGGTCAACCAGCAGGAGACAGATAAAACAGACATATCGTTCCTGTCTGAGATCTGTCCGCAGTGCTTCTGTTGCTCCCGGCGTTGCTGGCGCTCCATGCTAAGGCGTCCGGACTGCACGTCGCTGCTTTGGTGCACTCATGTTCCTGCCCTGGCACCCTCCCCCCGCAGACATTCGGCACCTTCCATTCCTCGGCTCCGACCGACACGCTAGGGTAGACGGTCGCTGACAGACCTGTCCTGAGCTCCGCCTTACGCATTCCGCATTCCGCATTCCCCATTCCGCAGTTTCCCCTCCGGCATGTTCCAGCCCGAACCAACGGCGTACCTCCAGGTGTCGACCGGGTATGCTCTTCCACACGGCCTTCCGGAATACACCTTCGAGGAGACGCCAGCATTACGATTAAGCGACGGTCGAGGTTCTGTTGCGGCAGGGGCGGGCGGCAACGGCGCAGGCGCCCTGCTCTACGGGTCGCCCATCTACAGCGCTAACAGTGCAAGCGTCGGCCCCGCACTCACACTGCAGCAGCGACCTACAACTTCCACTCCACCACCTCGTCCGCAACCTCCGCGGACGCCACCACCTCGACCGTGTCTGCTCCCGCTCACCACCAATCCTCGTTACCGATCCTGCTCAAGATGGAGCCGAACCCCGATATAGTCGCCCAGCAGGAGGCGGCGCGGGATTATCAGCCGCAGCTTGAGGTAGGTGACATCCATCCGATCTTCGCAGTCCAGGGACTCCGCGCTCACGGATGCCCGCGCTGCAGGGACCGCTAGTCGGCAAGAAGACCCGAGCACGGCCATCACCGAGGAATACGCAAAGGCCGATCCCGTTTATGTGCAAAAGACACTGGTGGGTACTCGATTGCTATCTCAACGTCAACTGGAGTAGGGGTTCGCTAACGCTGCTGCAAGGTGCTGCCCCAGACATACACGCATTACCGTCCGATTCAAGGGGACGGTAACTGTGGCTGGCGTGGTAAGTCGGCTATGTCATTGCACGCAGGAATGTTGGAGTGGTTCTTACTGATGACAATCCGGCAGCCATCGGCTTTGGTTACTTCGAGACACTGGTCAAGAGCGGCAGCAAGGCCCGCGTCGAGGCCGAGAGGCAGCGGTTGGAGGCCTTGAACGCGGTCCTTGAGAATGTGGGAGGGTTCTCTGCCTATCTATTTCAGGACTTCGTCGACGAGACTTTCGCTCTCCTGCAGAAGATGGCCGAGCTCATCAACGACCCAGCCAAGCCATAGGGGAGCTGTTGGAGGCCTTCAAACCCCGGACATTTCGAGCTCGATCATGTACCACTTCAGGTTGCTGGCATCCGCATACCTGAAGGGCAACCGCGACACATACAGCGCCTTCGTGACCACCGACTCCGGTGTGGACGGATACTGCCAGGAGGTCCTTGAGCGGCCCGGCATTGAGATCGACCATCTTGGTCTGATCCTGCTGGTCAATGTGCTTCTCAAACCCGTCGACTTCGTCTTGGAGGTGGCCTACCTCGACCGAAGCCCGGGTTCCGAGGTTAACACCTACCGCTTCCCCGAGGAAGCGAACAACCGGCACCCGTCAGAGCTTGGGCCGATTATCCATCTCCTCTACCGCCCGGACCACTACGACATCCTTTACGCTCCGGAGCCCGTCAACATCCAGGTGCATCGTGTCGGTGGCCTCGCAGAGCTACGAGATTGAAAGTACTCCCATGGGCCTGCACAGCTATGGCACGGTGGACTTCCAGCAGCTGTCATCGATGATTCCGGGCTTCGGCGCCTCGGCTACAGGCCTGGCTCCTCTGCTCGACACAAACCCCTCCACTCACCACATACAGCCCGAGCCCGGTCTCATCCTGGGTAACAGCACCCTACGTCGACCCGATCCAACAGGCGCCACCAGCACCGCTCCCGGTCCCCACGCCCGCCCCTGCCCCAGCACCGCAGACGCACCCGCTCCGCTTCAGCGAGTACTGCCAGCTGCGGGAGTACACGGACAACAACACATGGCGCGAGCAGACGCTGCAGACGACGACGTTCAAGAACAGCCACTTTAACGTGGCGCACTACAATAACCCCAACTTCCAGCCGGAGGAGTACAAGCCTGGCGCCGACGACCACGACACGCCACCAAGGAGCAGTGAAAGAAAGAGGGGGAGTGTGTAGAGGGATGGGAGTGAAAGAGGGCGGGCTGTGCCAACCGGGACCTGGGTTGTGTCAGGGTTGGAGATTTTAATCCGACGGACACCCCGGCTGAAACGCAGGAGAGGAAGGACTACAGTTCTACGGGCTCCGGTACTTTCCTATGCCTTTTCAGTCGGTGGCATCGGCAGGGGTCGTTCCATCTCAGCTCAGCCTCTCATATTTACGGGTGACTCGGCCTCTGGCCATCAGGGGGGGATATCCAGAACCAGACTGGACGGGTCGATGTGCCATCTCTACCATGGATGGCTGCGCCACTTCCATCAGCACTTTTCATTCCATGTTTTCACCAGCAGGCGGCGGCGGAGTTAGTTGCCAGTTTTCTTATCCCTTGTTATCCTCTTCTCTTTGTTTCACTCTCACGATGCATGGTGTTATGGTGGATAATACGGTATTATCTCAAATTTCCCCACTGTGTATTTCGGGTTTCTTGATAGGGCATTGCATTTACAAGAGCTTTACGTGGGGAGAGCCGAAAAGGGGACGAGGAGGAAATCCGGGGACAGGTCCAAGGTGGGTATCCTGCTCACGGAATGGCAGGAGCGTAGAAATGCAGGGTCAAAGAAAGGGCCAGTTGGGAAGTTCCGTCAAGGCAGATGAGAGAGAGCAGTGGAACCTGGCTAGTACACGGCACGGAATGATAACAGCGCATACATGCTGCAGCACCTCCCTGGTTCGCTCTCGGAGACGGAAATCAACCGGGGGGGGGGGGGGGCGGGGGCTGTCGTCCTTTCCGCTGAGCAGACAGGAGGAACTGTTGACGAGCGGCTCAAAGAAGAAGAGGAGCGGTCAACATACGGCACGAGATGCATGTACTATCTGGCGGACAGCACTGGTAATGCATGGCATGGAAGGGAGGTGGAAGTGGGCCTGAAGGAGGTGAATGAAATATTTTGGCCTCCAAACTCTGTGACGTTAATAATGCTCATGAATGTTAGATGTGCTTTGTGTTGAGTTCGGGTTTTGATAGTCCCTGTAGTTGCTCCTGGTTAGGGAAGACCCCCTTGCTTCGTCACAATGTACCTTACTCCAGGCGGTTAATGCACACAGGATCATTGCGACTTTATACTGTGTATGTACATCTGGCTCTCTCCAGCTCACAATTACCAATGCAACAAATCCTATTCGCACCCGAGAATGCAGATCGAGCTGGGGTCGCTAAAAGTGCTGTGTCTGGATTGGCAGGTAGACCAACGGCAATCCCCTGCAGACCTGCCCGGGGGGGGGGGGGGGGGGGGTTCATCGAGCATCAGACTGAAACATGCATTCAATTGATGTAGTGCGGACCGAGCGCGCCAACGGGAGTGTGCTGTTATTGTTGAGGATCAAGGTAGGTGCATGTTGCATGGAGCTAAGGCAACTAACTTTCTGCATGCGTGGAGGTCGTTTTGCGGAGCGACATCGGACCTGTTGCAGTCATTGTCATTGCTGAAGATGTTGGGGTGAAGTGAGAAGGGGGGTTGGGAGTGAGGGGGGGTGTTCTCTCGGTGACAGCGCGGAGCAAGGGCCTGGGTGCGGTACCCTTTCGAGATGGGATAGAGGTTGCGCTTGGGCTATCTTAAAGCGGGAGATGATGTTTGCGAGATTCTATGTCTATGGTCTATCCTTCTTTGGGACAGTATGTATCACAGGTTGTACATACACTGCCGACTCTTGTTGACACATATCCAAGTCACTCATATCCAGCGTCATCAGATGCTCACCTTCCCGACGCCAACTCCCTCATCCGCTCCAGATACTTCCTCTCGTCCTCCACCTCACCCTCGTCCCCATCCTCCTTGACCTCCCTCACCAAATCCTCCATCAACCCTACCGCCTCGTCAACCCAAACCGCCTCAACCCTATCCTCTCCAAGCCCAATTCGCTCCGCCAACTCCCCGGCCCACGCTCTCGCAACCATCCACTCCCTTCCTCTTCCGACCGAAGCCCCTTCCTCAAAGATCTTGGTGTCAGTCTCAAGCATCTCATCAACCACCTCCGCCCCAACGTAACCCGCCCCCGAAACGACAGCTCCACCTCGCGCGCCACGCTCGTCACCCCCTTCCCCTCCAGCCCGCACGCCACAATCCGCTTCCACGGGTTGTCCGCCTCGTCGCTCTCCCAGCTGGGTTGCTCATACGCCGTCCCCAGGTTAGTCGGCGTGCCGACATTGATCGCCGTCCCCAGCGCGGTGACATAGCGCCTGAGATGCACCCCGAGCGCGCGCGATCTTGGCCGTGTTGTTGGCATAGAACTCATCGCCAGACTCAACGTCCTTTTCGGGAGAAGGCACGTATACCTCGTCGAGCGGCGGGAAAGGGCGCACCCATACCCCCGGATCGGCGGTGGTGAAGGGCTTGAGATTGAAGGTGCGGGAGAGGAGGGCGATGGTGGTCGACTCGAGCAGGCGCGCGTAGCATTTGACGGTGAAGTGTCTGTGGAAGGGCGATTTGAGGTCCAGGATCGGCCAGAGCACGATCTGGCCCGGCCCGTGGTAGGTTGTGAGACCGCCGCGCGGGGAGTGTAGGACACGGGGACGGAGAGAGATGGAGCTGTTGGCGGGGCTGTTTGGGTTGTTTCTGCTGGGGTGCAAGATGGGGCAAGTGTTGATGATGGCGAAGGGGGAGGAGGGATGGTTAGCGGAGCAGTGAGCCGGGCTGTTTCGGAGAGGGCGAGAGGTGTTGTTTGGCGCCGGCCGAGGGTGTAAATGGGCGCGGGACTGAAAGAGATGAGGGTCGGTGGAGGTGGTGGTTGATGTTGGGATGGCGAATCCTTGAAGTCGAGGTGTTGGCGGCGGAGATGCTCCTGCACGCGGTTGGCGAGGCTGTAGGGAACGTAGTGGGGGTGGATGGAAGGGAGGTGTAGGTGCCGGAGGTGGGTCATGGTGCCGCGGGGGGTCGGTGTCCGGCAAGTCGGGACTTGGGTTGTACTCCGGGAGTGGCTTCGGCAAGGCCCCCGGAGGCTCCTTGGTCTTCTGCTCTTCTGGTCTTCTTGTTCTGGGTTGGGGTTGGTTGAGTGTGGAGTAGTCTGGGCTGGGGTGACTGCCGGAGATGCACGCCTTGCCCAGCCTTGCCAGCACACGCTAAGACCACCACCAGGCTTGTTTGAACTTGCCGTCGGTGTTTGAAATGGCAGTCTCCAACCGTTTGTCAGTGGCTACTGCCGTTGGTGATCCTCATGGAGCCCGTGCTCCACCGCATCCCGTCCGCTCGGCCACTCCTGCTTTTTTGCGCGCGGTGGAGCCTCCCTCCCCCGGCAAGCGGTGCTGGCCCATGCTAGCCTCGCCCCCTGCACTGGAATGGGTCCGCGCCAGGATCGAACCGAGATCGGGGGTGGAAATGGCGTCTTGGCCGTGTTTTGTGATGGGAGCCCGCAGCGGCTTAGGCCGCAACCAGGACCAGGGTCCTGGGCTCGCAGCCTTGGCGTTGCCAGGGCTGCCGTCTGGTTTACTACACTGTACAGTGGGACTTGTAGGTGGCAAACGCACGGTGGCCCGGGTTTGCACGAAACATACGAAACACTGGGCTTATGCCGCTGTTGTGATAGCCAGATCATACCAATCATCAGTCAGAATTCTCGGGGAAAATGAAGGCCCTGGAATGGAGAAAGCACCATTGGGTCATCATTGCTCCGTCTTACCCCAAGAGGGGCTGTCCCTGAAAGAAGAATGCATGCAAGCACGGCTCGGCGTCCTGCAAGAAATTGATAGATTGCCGTTGCAGGGCGCCAGGAGGAGAGCCGGTTTGTCTAGACAGGCTGGGCTAAGCCTGAAGGAGGAAGGCGAGGAACAGACTGCCGGAAATTCAACTACCAGTTGCAGGCATTCCAGCGACCTTCCTTTCCAGGCGAAGTTTGCGGGGACGTGTGTAGAACTGGGATCACAATGGAGGTCCGTGTCCTCAGAGGAATCAACAACCAGGGTAATCGAGGGGTCAACATCAACCTCGTCTTCCCCAGCATATCAACGAGCCCCTGGAAGAAACTCACAGAATTGCAGGCCGAGCTCGCCAACAAGAAACGGTTCATAATCGTGAAATGAGACGCTCAGATCAGCTGCTATCCCATAGCCGCCTCAGCCCCGTCAACGCTATCAACAGCGCCTCATCCGTCTTGATACCTCTCGTCCCCTGATTCGGGAGTACGTTCACCCAGTGATCAAACAGCTCCTTCGTCCGCGCGCCAGCAATGCCCATCTGCCGAGCTGCGGGTCGTTCATCGCCGCATATTCCAGCCCCCGCGGCCCACCGAACACAACAAGCAGATGGTTGAAGTTGGCTTGGTCGTAGCTGGGGAATGCCTTGGACAGCGGCACTCCGCGCTCCGACGTGCCGATGCTGAGGTCGTAACCGTCGTAGGGGCTTTCTGTCAAAACATTGGAGAGCGACGAGGCCTTGCGCACGCTGTAACCCCAGAAGTAGCCTGCCTCGGTCCTGGGGGCCGTCGGGTGTATCGGCTCGGGTGTCCCGTACGAGTCGTCAGGCATTTTGAGGGTAACCCGTGTCTTGGGCGGGATCGACTCATTGATGGTGACGGTGCTGGGCATGCCGATGTCCACGACCGTGCTGTTATCGTTAGCAGATATGCTACAATATGCGCGCATACCGCAGTGCTTACCCCTTCCCTCCCTTTGGCGGCGCCTCCAACGTCAGCCCCTCCCGGTAGGGTAGCCACTCGTCCTTGTGCGGGTGATGCGGCATCTCGAGATTCGGAAGCAGGCCCTGCGACCTCAGATTCGGGTGGATGGGGAAGAGCACCTTGCGCATGAAAGGCGGTGTCTCCAGGTATGTCAAAAGGTGCTCCATGAAGTGCGCCGGATCCACGTCGCCGGTGTAGGCGTCTGGATCGGCATTCGTGATGCGCTGATCGGGAGGGCTGTCGTCGTAGATGACGACCTCGTCAACGGAGAAGATGGCCAGCGCGCGGGCGACACAGCCGACGTTGGTCGTCCTTTGTTCTCGTGTCACGCAGCTGCCGCAGTCAGTAAGATAATTTATAGTTGGCGAGGGCTCATTACTTTGTGATTATGCTGGTGGGCACTGCGATCGAGATGGTCCACTCCCTGGGTACTGTCGGCCTGAACCGAGCAGGCGCTCTGAAGTTTGGCATGGCGCCACCATCTTCGGTGTCAAGGCGGCGCTTCTGCTCCCTATGTTAGCTATCGTCATGGGCTCGAACACACGCAAATTCAAGATCCCCTTCAGTGAACTTCTGGCGAACGGCATCCTTGCCCTCACCTGGGATTCTCATCTCACTGGAATGCGGTGGAGGTAGGAGAAGACATGTCAGAAAACGAGAAGTAAAACTTACTTTTGATTGGTGATCGTGCGATGGTGGCATTGTTTTCTCTTAAGACTTGAAGACAAACGGCCGGGGTATCGGAAAAGGGAATCAGCAATGTTCATGAGATCAGGGTCCAGTGAACCAGCGAACCAAGAGCCAGAAGTTTTGGTCAAAATCCGGCAGTATTTTCGCAAATATTGACCGCTTTCCAAAACAAACCATTTGGTATCGGACAGGACTGGCCTATCAAACCCTAACCCTCTAAGCGTGCCGACCCGGTCCATCTGGACAACTTTCAGGGATGTCATCACATTTCGCGCCACTGACCATCGCAGTCGCATCTCCCTCGATTCCACCACCTCTCCCACGACGCCATCCCATCATCATCCACCATGCCAACAACACATTACTTCCACGGCGCAATGGCGCCAGACCCTCAGCTCCCACGCGATTGTCATCGCGGACTGTACGTCCCCATCTACATTCCATCCCGATCTCCCAACCCGCTCTCCCCCCGCCAACTCTCTCATCCGTCACTAACCCTTCTCTTTCCACGTCCCAGTCTACGCCGACTGGTGCGGCCCCTGCAAGATGATAGCGCCTCACTTCGAGTCGCTGGCCGCCAAGTACGCCAAGCCCAACAAGATCGCCTTCTGCAAGGTCAACGTCGACGCCCAGGGCGAGGTCGCGCAGCAGTACGGCGTGCGCGCCATGCCGACTTTCTTGGTCCTGCGCAACGGCAGCGTGATTGAGACGATCCAGGGCGCGAACCCACCCGCGCTGACGGCGGCTGTCGAGAAGGCTGTTAAGCTTGCCGGTCCTGGGGTGGGAGGCGGAGCGGCAGGGTTTACGGGGGCGGGCAAGAGGTTGGGCGGGAGTGGTGTCGGGAGTGGTGGAGGGCGACAGTGGTGATGGGTAGGAGCGGAGGGTGGGATTTAAAGGTGGTGGTGGATTGTTTGGTGGCGTTTTTTGGGTTATACTTTTGGTCATTGTTTTCGGTGGGTTGCGTTCTACCTAAGGTAACTCTTGGAAGGGGGAAATGGGAAGCTAACATGTAGCAGCTCGACCCCTACAAGTCGGCCGAGCTCTCACCATTCAACAGTGTAAACCCGCCGAGCAAGGTACAGCAGCCCGGGGGGAAGGAGAAGACGGTTTACGCGGGGGGATCAGGACGATGAGTGATATCAGCAGCTCGTGAGGGAGTGACGGGATGGGATGTGGGCAAGGAGTCGGGGCGTTTTTCTGGGCTTGCATGGGGCGTCTACTTCGAATTGTTTACAGTAGACAAAGGATTTGCTTAACTCCTTGTTTACCTGATGAAATAGTCTTGATTGAGGAACCTCAACTCTAACTTCTGTTGCCACTTCAGGGGTGGCTGTCACGTGCGGCGAATCCAGACCTCGAGCTCGGACCGCATGAAACCATCTTTTCGTCGCCTTCCTTCCAACACCCAGCTTCTGCCCCCCCCATCCACCGCCTCAATCGACAGCAGCGACCATGATTGCGGTCGGCAAGATGCAGAATCGGTGCCCTGGGTGCCGCGCCCAGCTGCTGAGCTTTTACGCGCTGCTGCTGCCACGCACTAGGCCACACGCGCCGCCATTCCTGCGCCGGGGCGCGCAACCATCCTCTTCATCAGCGTCGGCAGCCTCTGCGGGCCGTCCCTGGAGGCCAAACTCGATCAGGCAGTTTTCAACAAGTAGGATTGCTCGGCAGGAGCCCACCGAGCCATCCAGCACTACGCCTGCGCAAACCGCAGACGAGATCGAGGCAGTCGTGCGCCAGGCGCGACAGACCTTCGGCGGCACGCTGCCCGCCGACTACCTGTCGCCCGACGAGTACAAAGTCTACGAGAGGCTATACGGCCCGCCCTTGCGCGAGAACGCCCGGAGGATGTGGGCATTCCGTTTCCGAGCCCGGAGAGTAGCGCGCCCAACGGCCAGCACGTCCTGCTGCGGACGACCGAGCACGGAACTGTGGAGGAGGTCGAGTATACGTTCGACCCCTCCACCGCGATCGAGTCGGAAGGCGCAATCGATGTGGAAGAAGGGTCCATCTCAGACGCCGAGGTGCTGGAGGCTCTGGAGTTGGCTTCGCAAGCGACCGTCGCCGACATCGCCGATGCCCCAATCGATTACCTTCACGCCACGGCCAGGAACCAGCGCGAGTACAATGCGCTCCTGAAGCTGCAGCGCGACTTCGAGGCCGCCTCGCTGCAGCCCGCCGAGGAGATTCACGAGGAGGAGAATATCATCGAGGAGGAAGAGCCGCGCGAGGAAGACGAGATCGACGAGGACGAGGGCGAGCCGGACGCCACCTTCCTCGAGGGTTACGAGCATCGCAGCGAGCGCCTGCACGTGTACACCCGGATGGGCCAGTTCAAGACCAACCCCAGCACGGTGCAGCTCCCAAAGCCGACCTTTATCGAGCCCATCACCTCCCTGCTGGCCAGAACCGACATCAATCATATCAAGGAGACTGCGGAGCGCGAGCTTGGCGGCCCGGGCCTGCCCTACGGTCCGGCGACGCCAAAGTCGCTGACCAACTTACCTCAGAAGGGCATTCTGATGGAGGCTGGCCACCACAGGATGTCGCCCATCGAAGCCGATGCCTATCTCGCTACTGTCCTGCCCGGCGTGTACGCCTCGGTGCTGAGCGTCCTCGTCGAGGTGCGGAAGCGCCTCGGTGACGAATGGCTGAAGGGCATGCTGACGCGGCCGGATGGGGCCGGTCCGCGGGTGCTTGATGCCGGCGCTGGCGGTGCGGGCCTCCTGGCGTGGCAGGATGTCCTGCAGGCCGGCTGGGAGGTGCTCCGCGAAAAGGGCGAGGTCAAGGGCAGGGAACCCCACGGCAAAAAGACGGTTGTCGTGGGCTCCGAGAACCTGCGGCAGCGTGTTTCGCGCTTCCTGCACAACACCACCTTCCTTCCGCGTCTGCCCGATTACATCCACTCGATCGAGGGCGCCGAGCGGAAGCTCGACTCGGGCGGCGGCCCTGCGCCCCGCAAGGTTTTCGACGTCATCATCGCATCCCACATGCTGATGCCGCTCGAAAAGGAGTACAAGCGCAAGGAGCTTCTGGACAATCTATGGAGCATGCTCTCGCCGGAAGGCGGCGTGCTCATTTTCCTTGAAAAAGGACACCCGCGTGGCTTCGAGGCCGTCGCCAACGTGCGTGACCGCATCCTCGACGAGTTCATCATCCCGCCTACGGCGCAACCCCTCGCCGAGGACATGATCCAGCCCGAGGCGGAGCGCGTCCGCGAGCGCGGCATGATCATCGCGCCCTGCACCAACCACGGCAAGTGCCCGATGTACTTCACCCCGGGACTCAGCCACGGCCGCAAAGACTTCTGCCACTTCTCCCAGCGCTTTATTCGCCCGCCCTTCCTCCAGAAGGTTCTGGGCGCCACGCATCGCAGCCACGAGGACATCAAGTTCAGCTATCTCGCGGTCCGCCGCGGCGGCGCGCAGCCCGACGCCTCGTCCTTCCTGCACGGCAAGGCCGCTGCCGACAGGGCGTTCGCCGGCTACGAGGACGCCGACACCTCCTCCCCCGCCGATGCCCCCCACCCCCTCGCCCTCCCGCGCAACATCCTCCCCCCGCTCAAGCGCGGGGCCATGTCACCCTCGACGTGTGCACCCCCGCCGCCACCATCGAGCGCTGGGTCGTGCCCAAGTCCTTCTCCAAACAGGCGTACCACGACGCGCGCAAGGCTGTCTGGGGCGACCTGTGGGCGCTCGGCGCCAAAACGCGCACCGTCCGTCCTGTGAGGCTCGGCAAGGGCGGTGTTGATCTCGGGGATGGGGGGTGAGGTCGGAGAGGCGGCTGCGGCGAATAAGAGGAGGCCCAAGGTGGTGGATATTGCGGTTGATCCGCGATACGGCGTGGTGGGTGCGACGGAGAGGGCAGGGAGCAGCCGCAGAGGAGGACCAAGGGCGGGAAGAAGAGGGTGAGGCTGGATGATTTGATGACGGAGATGGGGGCGGATCAGTTTGAGGATCCGGATGACGCGGGGATCGGGAGTTTATGCGGAGTTAGTCAAGACCAAGGCTGTATGAGTGTATATGATGGGACTGTAAAGTTATGGAGTGTTGGGGAGGGGGCCGCCAGGACTGGAATATGACACCATCTAATGTGTTCTGTTCATTCTTATTGGCGCCACCGAGTCCTTGGAGTTGATGTCGTTATCAAACAAGCTATGGTACGCTACTACGTGCTGCGAACGCCACTCAGCATCGGGTAACACCCTGCAGACGATTGTTGGTTGTACCCCAAAATCACTGCTGATTGCTTGCATCACAGCATGTTTTCCGACGAGACTCAGTTTCCAGAGCTGCCTCCGCCAAGGTCTGACATGCTCGAAGCTGAGATAGTTCGCTCTTTTCGTCTCACTCGGATAGGGGGATGGGGAGGCTCGAGACATGCGTTTGTCGAAGAAGAGATAAAACAAGAATAGGCCAGCCATGACACCGAGAATTGCAGTTATCCTTTCAACACAAAGACAACTCCGGGGCTAACGGAAGATGGCGCTGGTCAGTTTGTCGGAAAAGCACATAACTGCGGAGTCAATGACGAGGGCAAATCATTCTCAAAGCCACAAGATTCTCGACCACCATCTCAAGTCCGATACCACCCCCAAGGAACAACACGCCAGTCAGCCAGCCACAGCCTCCGACCACACCACCAATCCGATTATCTGACACGTGAAGCAAGAACCATGCAGCTCGATAGTGTGTGCTTCCCTCGGGACCTGACATGACTCGTCCATGGTTCCGGTCAAGCCAGTCAGCAGCCCCCAAACTCCACGCCCACTTACTCACTCACCCTGACCCTGCTTGCAAAAAAAACGGATCTCAGTCCACTCACTCATGACACACCAGCGCGAGCCACCGCAGCGTATTCGGTCCGAGAACCGTTTCGAAACGTTCGCCAAAGCGCCGCCAATAACGCGAGGAAGACTATTTATTGCCCGCTTCGTGATGCCATCTGCAAGCGAAGGTCCAAGGAGAACACCCACCACAATGCCGGTTGGCTGGCTGGCTGGCTGGCTGGCTGGCTGGCTTGGTAGCAGTTGGGCTGAGCCGAAGAGAGAAAATCTGACGCTGGCGAGCTAACTATGGTGGAGCTGGGGTGTCGCCCACGCGACTTATACAGGCGACAAATCAACTCACTTCTCCCCGGAGAGTCGGCCCGTCGGCGCATCGGCTCGCTTCTACCTCCCCATCTCTGGCCTTCTTACTTGGCCTTGTCAAAGTTCTGCCGCTGATATTGAAGGGCTGCGGCGGTATACTGCGAGTTTTCTCGTGTTCAAATGGCTCTGGGAAAAAGCGAGATGATAATGGACGCTTGACGGCGGCGGCTCCGGTTGGAGGGGGAGCGGGAGGAGGAAAAGGAATGTACAGGTACGGGCGAGGGCGGACATGGCGATTGATAGTTGACCGAAAACCAACATGGTCCTGGTCAATGCCCAAGGGGTGGTCGGAGGACAGGCACGGTGTGTACATCACCCATCCCATCTCATCCCAGACCCGAATCCGGTCCCTGTTCCGTGTACCGTACCCAGCTGATCGGTGCCGCGAGAAATGCATTGTTCTCCTATCTAGGGTGTCCCTTTGGGACTGGGATGTAGGAACGTGAGTTGTCAGTTTGGGCGTGATCCGACTGCCGAGGAATCTCGAACCAGAGATGGGCATGAGTGGTTCCATGGGCTGTTGGAATGGTTACACAGCAACGTGATGGAAGGCGTCTGGATGGTGTTCCTTGGGTTGTGTTTCCGAGGGGTAGATCCGGCATCCGGCACTGCCCGGTGGTAGCCGGGATGTTGTGTTGCTGACCAGCTGTGTTACCTAGGTTCGTGGCCGCTGTACCAGAGTTGGGGGTTTTCTGGTAAGGCGGGTTGTAGTGCCATTGGTTTGGGTTGATGGGGAGGCGCAGAACCGGCTTTTTCTCTGTGGCATGGCTTCTCCATGGAAGCCTCCCCCTTCGCTTACACAGTAGTTCCGACGTGGCGTAAAGACATTGAAGTCGGCTGCTCTGATATCTCGGGACGAGAGGTGATGAGGAGTTAGCGATGGATGATCAATGCAGCTTGCCTGTAACCTTGCGAAACTCAAGGTCAGATAGCAAGCGTGTGTCCAGCGGCAGGACGAAGCCGAGGTGAGATCCAAGTCGGAGTCGAATGAGTAACCCCTCAAGTTCCCGTCTCAAGGCAATGGCGAAGAAGGGCCTGTATCGTCGATAACGTGCGCAATTTGGGTATCAATCATTCCATGAAACACGGCTGCTGACCCTTGGGATGATCGATTCAAGGGCTGTTTCAGGGGTGACTTTCCAAATTCAAAGCCAGCGATAAGATACTTGATGAAATGGGCGCGAGAACTGATAAACAGCATCAGATATGCACCGTCCACTTAGGTCGAGAGTAAGTAAAATTCCGCCTTTGAAGTTGCCTCGAGGGAAGAGATATGGAAGTCTCAGTGTGGAGTTGCTGATTGCGCCTGTGATTGTGCTGTCGATAGGGAGGTATGATGCAGAAACGGCCTCTGCCAGCAATTGCCGAGTGATTGGACCTCAACATTAGGGGTTGGAACTTGGACCGATGTGCAGAAAATCGGCTGCGAATCCTAATCGAGAATACCGCTCTATATGCCATATCAAACATGACCAACTCAACCCCACAACTGCCATCGCTGATGCCCTCCAGCGCTGAATGCCAAAGCTACAAAACGTACAGCTCTTCCCCCACTGTATCCAACCTCCTCTCAGACACTTCGCTACACAGCCACATCAAAACCTAAAATGCTCCTTCTTCCCACCCCACTCCCCTCTCCATTTCTTCCCGTTATTCTTTCCCCCATTCTTACCCTCTCCTCCAACAAAAATGGCCTCCGCCTTCACCGTCACCTGCCCACTGACGGGATCTTCCACGACCGCATCAACAAGCACTTATAATGCCTCTTGCCCCTCTCTTCTTCCGGCAGTTCCTCCTCGCCCCTTACTTTCACCCTCACCACATAGAACCCATTCGCCATCGTCACCCTTCTGTACTCCAGGCCCAGCCTTGCTGTCACGCCGGCCTTGCCACCCCACTCCTTAAACGCCGCCCTCCGCAGCTCTCGTCCAGGATGGTCGCGAGCAGCCCGCCGTGCACGACCCCGGGCCACCCGTCGTCGCGGGCCGAAGTACACCACGCTAACCATCTCGCCCGTCGCCGTGTTGTGCACACGCGCTGGTAACCCCCCACGCCGCGCGACCCCGCCAGCGCCCCGGCGGTGATGTGCTGCCTCCTGTGCTCGGGCGGCAGCGACTCGTACGCGTCCAGCTCTCCCAGGCGCTGTCGGCCTGTCGGCGGCTGGCGGTGAGCTGCTGGACGATGGGAAGCTTGGAGGCTTCCTTGTGCAGCAGCTGGGTGGTGTAGGCGTCCTGCTCGGTGTGGGGCTCGGGCGGCTGGGGAGGGGAGAGGAGCATGCGCAGGGAGGAGCCCGCGGTTGCGCGAGGGGGTGAGGCGAGGGCCAGGATGAGGCGCGGGCGAGGCGTTTCTTGGACCTGGGCTGTTGCTGTTGAGGGGTGGGATCGACGCGGTGGGCGATGGCGGTGTTGGTGTTGGTGCTGTTGAGGAGGAGGAAGGATCGGCGGGTGGTTCTGGTGTGACAGTGGCTGAAGCCTCGGCGGGTTCGGGTGCCACTGAAGAAGATCGTCTCGGTTCTTGCCGGCGAGTTGATGAGGTCGAGAAGTGCTGGAAACGAGAGCACAGAGGAGCAAGCGCCGAGGGTTGGCGCGGAGGTACCGGGCAGGAAGGCCGGACACGGCCCCGGGCACTGGGCCAGCCTCGAGAGGCGGTGGTATTGTATCCTGGGGACCATGCCGGCGGGCGCATCTTGGACGGCAGAAGAAAGCAGGTGTGGTTTCGGATCAAGTTGCGGCGTCGCAGTCTGGCATGGGGGAAATCGACCTGCCACGCTGCTCTGATTGGCCAATCCGGCGACCCTGGAACAGGTGGAGAACCTCGGCTCCGGTACTGCGGGTCAGGGGTACAGAGCATTGGTCCACATGGAACGAAGTTGGAGGCCCTCCTCCATCAATATGAGGTACGGAAGTTGACCAGTCCCAAGTCCCAGGTAATACGGAGTACTATTTGTGACAAACGAGCAAACAAAAAAGCGGGTGATGCGTATCAAACATGTAGTTAGCCGGGAAAAAGATGGATGCAAACGAGACGCAGACCGCAAGACCCTATCTGCAGTCGGCGACTTCGTGAAGAGTAGTTTCTAAAGACCAGCTACAGACACACGCAGTATTGCTTATTTTTCGCTAATAATACGGTTCTACGAGACATAGAGGCTCTCCAAAACGCCAGTGCTCAATTGAAGTCGTTCATATCCCAACTTGACGACTGTGGAAGACATCTGCCGTCATTCGAAATGGGTATCAGTGGTGAAGACAAAGCTGGATCCGGTAACCTTCACTCGGACGCCTCAGCGCTCTCGGTATCCTCGAACAGCACCAGGACGGTGCCAGCCTTGCAAATGTCCTGTTGTTGCGTCGCAGCACGATACTCACTACTTAAACAGACACTATCCGAAGGTCTCACCCTTCCTTATGCGCCAGCTTCTTAACAACACCCTTCTGCGGGGACCTGATCACCGTCTCCATCTTCATCGACTCGATGCTGTCAAAAGCCCTCAAAGTCAGCAACCAAACACACTCTGCCCCTCTGCAGCTAGGAGAACTTACACAACAAGCGGCGTGCCCTTCTCCACCTCCTGCCCCTCCGCCACCTCATTCCTCAAGATCTTGCACGGCATCGGCGCCACCACACTGCCAACCGCCTCCTTCAACCCCAGCGCCTTGTCAAACCACCCGGGCGCCACCAGCGCCAGCTCCGTCTTCTCACCCAGTTGGAACACGGTCAGCTTTTCAGGGGCCGCAGGGTCCTGCACCAGTGTGGTCTCAACGCGGGTCTTAGGGAAGAAACTGGTGAGCGCCGTCTTGGTGGGCGACTTGACGGCAGGCTCGCAGACGACATTCTCATACACCACCGCCGGGGTCTGGGCGTCCTTGCCGCGCGAGACAGACACGCTGTACAGTTTGTTCCCCTTGCGTGACCTCGACGTGGGCCATCTCGGGCTCGGCATCCTCGGGCGCGGCATCGTTGCGCACGCGGAAGGCAAACCTGCGGCCGCTCTGCAGGCCCGTCTCGCCGAAGCCGAGGGCGGCGCCGTGCGGGCCCGAAACGGCAGGTTTGATCTGCGAGCTGAGCAGGCCCAGCGCGGCCTGGGCAAAGACCTCGTCCGAGGTCTGCCGCGGCTGGAACAGCTCGTCCTTCCACTGCTCGATGAAGCCCGTCTCGACGTCGCCATCGATGAAGGCCTTGCTGCGGCACAATCGCTTGAGGAACTCGATGTTGGTGCTGAGGCCGACGACTCGTACTCGCGGAGCGCGAGCTCCATGCGGCGGATTGCCGTCTCGCGGTCGCGCCCGCGCACGATCAGCTTGGCAATCATGCCGTCGTAAGCCTCGGAAACGGTGTCGCCCTCAACGAAGCCGGCGTCGATGCGCACGTCGGCGTCCGTCTTGGGGGTGACCAGATGCACCAGCTTGCCTGAGTCGGGGAAGAAGCCCTTGTCCGGATTCTCGGCGTAGATGCGGGCCTCGATGCAGCACCGCGCTCGAGGATGCGCGCCTCGATTTCGTCCTGCGTGAGCGGCAGGCGCTCGCCGGCAGCCACGCGGAACTGCCACTCGACCAGGTCGGTACCGGTCACCATCTCGCTGACCGGGTGCTCGACCTGCAGGCGCGTGTTCATCTCCATGAAGTAGAACTCGCCCGTGTCCTTGTCAAGGATGAACTCGACGGTGCCGGCGCCGACATAGCCGACCGCGAGGGCCGCCGTCCGCGCGCCTTGTCCCAGAGGTCGTGGCGGGTGGCATCGTCGAGCAGCGGGGCAGGGCTCTCCTCGAGGATCTTTTGGTGTCGCCGCTGCACAGAGCAGTCGCGCTCACCCAGGCGACGCAGTTGCCGTACCTATCGGCACACCTGCACCTCGACGTGCCTTGGGCGCACCACATACTTCTCGACCAGCATCACCTCGCCGCCGTCACCGAAGCTCGCCCGGGCCTCGGCGCGCGCACTCCGCAGCTGCGCCTCAAACTCGTCGTCGGTCCGCACAATGCGCATGCCCTTGCCACCACCGCCCTTGACGCTCTTCAGGAGCACAGGGTACTTGATCTCTCTGGCCCTCGCCCTGAGCTGCTCGGGTGCCTGCTCGGGCCCGTGGTACCCGGGTACGCAGGGCACCCCCGCGGCAGTCATGATCTCCTTACTCCTCGCCTTGTCGCCCATGTCGGCCATGGCCTTGGCGGGGGGGCCGACAAACACAATCCCCGCCTCCTCGCACGCGCGCGCGAACGCGGCGTTCTCGGACAGGAAGCCATAGCCGGGGTGCAGCGCCTGAATGCCGTGCTGCTTGGCGAGCTCGACGATGCGCGGGCCGTCAAGGTAGGCCGAGGGCGGGCCCAAGGCGATGGAGTTGGGGGAACACTTTGCGTGCTGCGACGCGGCGTCGACGTCTGTGTAGAGCGTGGTGGTGCGGATGCCCATGGCGGCGGGGTGCGGGCGATGCGCAAGGCGATCTCGCCGCGGTTGGCGATCAGCAGCGACTGATGGGGTTGACAGTCGTGGTGGTGTTGGAGCCGGTCGGGTGCGTTGCTATCGTGCGCGAGCAGGAGGACGGCTGGGAGAGCAGGCGCGGGGAGGAGGCAGCCGCCGCGCCGGGGAGGGTGCGCAGGCGGCGAGAGGTGCGTTTTAGGGAGCGCATTGTGAGAGCGTGAATGTGACGACTTGGGTATCTGACTCCTGGGTTGTTTGGACACGAAAGGAGATTCAATGGCTCACAAAATTTCTGGAAAAAAGAAGGTCAAAAAGGTCTGGGGAAACGGAGAGGGAGGGGAGTTGGCGATGGGAACCTGCTGAAGTTGGGGAAGAGCACATCCGGGGGCCGACAGTAGCCGTGAACCCCTGTAAACCGAGCCGAGCCAGCTGCCGGGAACCCGTGACCTGCGAAGGCGGTCCTTGTTGCGGCGTTTCCGCAGAGTGTTTTAGGATGCCTATCTATGAATGAAGTTCGATTGGGATTTTCTCGCTACGGTCAGTGTCGAATTTGATGTTCTTCTTCCAAGGGCCAAGCTGGGAGAAAAGGAAAAGAGCTTCCGCAACCCCGGAATTTGGGGTTTTTGGTTCGACGTCATTGCGCTTGCGCTGACAGGGGGCCCTGCCACTACCCCGCATTAGTCATCCTTCTGGGGTAACGGGGTACCGCCTCCACTACGATGGGCATGTCACTTATGTGAAACTCCAACGATCAGGAGCCTCAGCCTCGCATCGAAATCGAGACCCTTGACGCACACCCCGACTGCAGTTTTTGGTGTCTGCTACTCTACGGAATACAGATCACCGCCATGGAGCAGCAAATACCCCTCAGCCACGAGGCGTCGGCCGGCGACACCAACATGCGCGTCACCACCTCCCTCCCTCCCGAGGTCGTCCAGTGCCTCGAGAACGCGCGCTTCCTCCACCTAGCCACCTGCCACGACAACGTCCCCCACGTCAGCCTCATGAACTTCTCCTACCTCGAAAGCTCCCCCTACTCGCGCTCCCCGGTCATCATCATGACGACCAACCCGGCCAGCAAGAAGACGAACAACCTGGCCAGCCAACCCCAACGTGTCGCTGCTCGTGCACGACTGTACGTCCTGCTGGGTTCCTTTCCAAAACCCACACCCCGCTCCCTACCCCCAACTCCTCCTTCCTTTCCACTTTCCGGAACTATACATAAAACTAACATCCCCCCCCCCCCGCGCCTTTCTCTAGGGGTCTCCCACCGCCCAACCCCCACCCACCAAGCGCGGCGCCTCTCCTCCGACGGCACCACTTCGCGCTCGCCCAACAGGGAGCCACACTCGTCGCTGGCCGCGCTGCTCTTCAACCTCAACACGTCTGCCGTGTCGTCCATCAGTGCGACCATCAACGGCTGCGCGCGCCTTGTCGCGCGTGGGTCTGACGAGGAGGCGTACTACAGGCAGGTGCACCTGGAGAACAACACGTTTGATGCTGGTCCCACCGCGGAGACTGGTCTAGAAGGTGCTGCTGCTGCTGGGCGGAAGGGAGTGCGGGGAGCAGATTTGCGGCCGGCAGGACGTGCGGGTTCTCGTGGTTGGGATACGGATGTAAGGATCGCGGATTGGAAAGGTAATGTGCGGGACTGGGTGATCGAGACGCCTGCCGAGGGGGCGGTGGTGAACGGCGTGTAAGGTTGGGTAAGCTGTCGTTGGGCCTATGGGGCGTCAGAGGGACTTGGTCGGTTATGGACGAGCATAGACATCTTGGGCTTGGGGAATAATGAGTTATGACGGTTCCACTCCATGACAGGATGAACAGCGGTTTGGTGCGATTGGTGCGATTGGTGCGATTGGATTCCTCTGCTATGCCAGGCCCATCAGGACAATTTGCCTCCCCTCCCCCGTCCTCCCGTTATGCCTAGGTGACGATAGTAATACAGATCCTAATCGTACAGTTATCAATGCCCGAAACCAGGATCCCCTGGTGCCTTAGGTTCTTCCAGTCTATTTATCCCTGATACCATCACTCCATCCCATTCCGTGACTAAATACGCCATGTTTTTGCTTCAGAACCCAAGAACCAGACCCCGTTCACCAGGCCCTGATACCCCTTTTTGGAGCCAACCTGAGCGAAATCCGAAACCGAGAACCAAGAACACAAAACAATCGCCTGCACCCAACGCCAGAAATGCATGGTCATTGTTGTTAACAGTCGCAAAAACGTAGGGAACTCGACGAGCTGAAAGAAAACGCAGCGCCGATCTGCCGCCGCTGCTGCTCAAACCCAAGACCACCGGTCGGACCACGTCACTTCGCCCACTCAACCACCTCCATGGCAAGTACCACCAGGATCAGCGTCGACGGCATGATCCTGCACCACGCGTTAGCAACCTGCCCGCACACCGCAAAGAAGCAGAGAACAAGAAACAACTTACCAAATAACGTAACTCTGGAACAAAATCTTCCCCATAACCGTCTCGTACACATTATTAATCTGGCAGATCTGCGCCAGCTGCAGCGCCGACGGCGCGCCCGTCAATAAGAAGCAGACAATCACAAAGATGGGATCGTCCAGGATGCTGACGGGCACAAACTTCGCAAACAGCGCCAGAATGGGCGCCATGATGATCGTCGGCAGCAGCATGCGACTCACCAGACTCGCCACCAGCAGCCGCGTGCCGATCTGCTTCTCTTCGGCGTCCGTCTCATCGTCGTGCATCTGCGTGTTGCGCGCCAGGTTGGCACCCAGGACGACGAGGATCAGCGGCACGGCAACGCCGGCTGAGGACGAGATGGCGGATGTGACCGAAGTTTTGATGAAGGAGCCTTCGCGGAAAAAGAGGGATTGCAGCTCCGGCACCGAGGCGACAAACACAGCGATGAGCATCGCCCAGAGGGGGGGTTCATGAAGTCCCAGAGGAATTTGTAGATGCGTTGGCCGACGTGGTGGAGCTTAGTGAGGGTAACTTGGACGGGGTGCGGGAGGGAGGCGTAGATGCGGTGGGTGATGGCGCGCAGGTGGTGGCAGGCCGTGAGCTCCGTTTTGCGCAGGAAGCGGCGCATCCGAACAGGGTACCCTTTGATACCTGTCGGGGCTTCGGGCTCGTCGGTAGTGCGGATGCGCGGGAAGGAGAGGATGCGGTCGAGGTTCCCGGCATCGTCGGGGTGCGGGTTCAGGCCGTAGCTGTTGGTGTAGTCCTTCGGGTTCGCCTTCCATATCCCCCGTGCTCGTCGTCCTCCGAATCGTTGGGGGATGCGCCAGACGACCCGCCCACAGGGGTATGACCCGCGGGCTCATACGCATGCGAGTCGTCGGTATGAGTCGGGCTGGAAGGGCGGATGTACCTCTCCTCTTCGTCCCTCGTCTCTTGGATGTCGATGCTCTCGAGGAACCCGTGACTCTCCTCGCCCTCCGGAGCCTGGTCGTGATAGCGACCTTCCTCGGCTGTCTCGTTGTCGTACTCTTCGTACTTGGATTTCGGCGCCAGCAGCACGTGGTAGCCCCAGCTCCACCTGACCAGCTGGCGAGCTGCTGGAAGACGAGTAGATACAAGATACCGCGCGCAGCGACCTCATCGTCGTTGTCACCCGGTATCCGGTCCCAATGCAGGCCATTCAGTGTCTGCGAGAGAGAGATAACCAGGGAGATGGGCAGCGAGTTGGAGTTGCCGAACACACCCATGGCCGTGACAAAGTTGCCGGCGCGCCTGCCGAAGCCGAAGCATCTCGCCACAATCCGGGAGACGATGTACGAGACCAGCGTCTGGATGACGAAGATGATGGGGATGATGCCAAGATCGATAAGCTTGTCGGCGTTCAGCTGGGAGGCGAGCTTGGTGAAGACTACCAACAGTCAGTCCAATTCATTGTTGACTACCAACGTAATAACATACTCAAGCATGGTGTAAACAGCATAACGTTGAGGTTGGCGAGGAATTTCTGCTTGTCGGCATCGAAGTGCCCCATCCGGGCAATGACGTAGCCGGGCAGACTGACGCAGACCACCTCCAACACGGCACCGAAGACCAGCAGCACCAGGTTGTCGATGGAGGGATGAGATTCGTGCGGTTGCACCTTCTGGAAGACGGTGAAAGGCGTGGGCGCCGTCATCGAAGCTTGATCCCAAGTCTCGCCGGTGGCCGTCGCGGCCAGCCGCAATGACGTCGGCGCCCGTATGTTGAGTATACCCATCAAGTGTCCCTTGCCGTCGTTTTGCGATCTGTCTTAGGGGTAGAGAACTGGCAATTTGGTGTTGAGAAATGGGGGGGCGCGAAGTCGTTAGTAGCGCCGGCCCTTATTTGATGCTGCGATTGCGCTGCGATGGTGTCATGGACCAGGTCGGGGGCGGAGGGGTCGCCGTCTGAGACGCAGTCCCGTAAGGAGCGGGTGGGCCTTGTTCGGGAGCTTGGGAGCTCTGTGCTGTCCGAGACAACCACCTCTTTGTCTCGGCGGAAGAAAGGAGAGGGCAACTGGTTTTGAATGCCCTTGGGAGGCAGTTGGCTGATACCTGGAAAGAGTCTGCGCCGGGAAAGCCGGGGCGACAAGAAAGGCATCCTGGCTCCATTGTCAAGACCTGACCTTAACTACACTTAACGTCCATGGGGAAAGAGCTGGAAGCGCCTCGCCGCCTGTTGTCAGATAAGAATCAGCCACTGCCAACGCCAGGCACGGCTGGATGTTAGGACGGTACTTAACGAAGCTTGTCAGTTAGAACGAGATGGAAAGTTCCTGGCTAGTACGACCCCTGGTCGGCAGCCTTGCTAGCGCGGCTTGGCGTGTGCCAAGGGGCCACCAAGAAACTGCCAAGCGCCGGGATGGCACAGCGCGCAGCAGCAATGACGTTAGTGCAATGCTGCCCAGGAAGGGGATCCGCGACCATCTCAATCAATCACAATTTCAACAACACAATTTCGAACAGCTGCGAACAGCACCTGCGAAGACTGTCAAGATTCTACAGAAATGGTTATCTTGAAGGCCGAGCTAAATACAACGCTCTAGAGTCCCAATCAGGACACTTCGGCATTGGACTGCAGAGATAAGATCTTCTTTGAGCTCAAGACAGTGTTGGAGCAGCCTTGGAAACGTGATCCCACCTCGAGCTGTGGTTGGCTGCCTTTGACGCAATTTTGTTGCCCAAGACCTTCAAGGCAGACAGCTTGAGTCAATTCAAGGTTGTCGTCAACAGCAGGCCAATTGCCGACAGTAGCACGCAATAAGCAACGACAGCGCCTCCAGTCACCAGACGTTTGCTCTAGTGGAAGACAACCTGAAAGTTTCGCCCCACGTTAGCTACACCCAGTACCGGAGGAAAGGAGAAGAGAGAGAAGAGAATGAGAATCAATGAAAAAATTAGAAGGGAAAAAAAAAAAAAAGACATAACAAAGAAAAGATTGACTCATGAAAGAGGATTCAAATAAAGAGGAAATGAGAAGACATCAAAAAAGGGGTAAAGGAAGATACTCTTCGACTCAAGGGCAAAACTTTCGCGCCTCACCAAGGTCTGCGTGGCAGGACAAGATCTTCGACGCCACACACAGCCACAATTTTATGAGCTTCAGACGGAGCGTTGTCCGCCACGGCGATCTGATTTGTTGAAGCAGAAGCGGAGAGAGGACGATCCTGCCAGTGAGGCATCTTTCAGACGGGGACCATTTCCCAATCGACCTGACGCATACGCGGCCTTGCAGAGCATCACGGGAGGCGACAGTCGCCCCATAATACTCAGGAGAGTGACAAAGAGTATTGATATGGCATTCAGGCCAGTCGCGCTAGGCTGCCTCCAGCGGGGATCGCCAGCGAGCCACGTTCTCCACGTCGAAGTCGCAGATCGCTGTTGGATTCATCTCTGATTGGGCCCCTGATATCACCCATTGCACGCTGGGGCTTGTTTCAGAAACAAACCCAACAACATGGAGAACCTGATTTCGCATCCCGGCTGGGCTTCTCCCTTCCAACCGCGTTGCCGCCGGCAGCGGCATGGGATGTTGCGGCGCGGTGCCGTTGTGCCGCAGCCACACACAATGTCGTCTTGGACGTCAGTGGCCGCGCGTGGGTCCTTGTCTCCAACCCAGCCCAGAAGGGAACACATGAACCACTCGGTCCCCGCATCCGATGCTGTGCTTTGCTCCGTCGTCATCCCGGGTCCCACTGGCCGTTGCCCTGCTCCGGCTGCGCTGGAAGGTCCGCCAAACCGGCTCACCGTCTCAAAAACAGGCGCGGATCACCGCGAACAAGTAACACGCCTCCCGCTATCTTCGTAGCTTTGCACCCTCCAACATCCCGCTTGGGACTGATAGGCGGCAGGGTGCGGCTGTCAATGGCTAGGGCCCCTTGCCGTGACACACGAGCGTGGTTGATCCTTGGCACAGTCGAATGGCGGGGCATTCAAGATCCGGAGCAAAAGGCCCGCGGCATGTATGGCGACTGAAAACCGGGCATTGCTTGTGCATGGCTCCAACAACACAATGAACCTTCAACAAGGTGAAAGGAGAAGCCTCGGCTCGAGCGGACTCGCCGAACGCTGCCTGTTCTTCCTTTACTAGAAGGCAGTTCGCCCGCGTGGCCTGATTCGGATTCTGTGGAGGCTGTTTGATGTTTGAGCAATCCCGCCGTCGCCCATCGACCCGCCGAGAACCCACCCCATTTCTCGGCTCCATACCTGCCGCCAGTGGCCAATTAGCCAATCGCCCGCTGTCTCAGAGGTACCTGAACATCCCTGGCTCACTTGTGCAGTCATCTGCACAGGCCGTGAGGTTGGGGCATTTTCAAGATCTCGATCCGCAATCCCCGTCCCAGACTGCTCAGTGCTTCCTTCCCATCGCAGCGGCACACTGCAAAGAGAAATTTTCTTTTCGGCCTGCGCCTGCAGCGAAACTCGCCTATTTGGAGGCGGCCCCCCCCCAAGACTAATAAGGCATCGAGGCCCGAAGGTTCCCAACAAGGTTCTCGTCTGCTTGTGCCTTGGAAGGAACCTAAACCCACGCTACCGACTTTGTCGCCGTGTCCACCCAGCGTCCCAGACTGGCCTTGGTTTTCCGACTCCGGCCCAAACAAACCCAAACCAGACGCAACCACCCACCAGTGCTTTTTATCGACACATGTTGCCCACCAGGTAGACCGGCCTCTCGACCTATCCCGCTCCCTACCCTCCCGACACCGGCACAATGGCTGGCTACGCCGATAGCTCCGAGCCGGTCACCCCGGCGGACGAGTTTCTCCGGAGCAACCCAACGTCGCCGGGCTCCGTCGACAACTCGTCCGAGGCGAGCACGCCCCTCGATCCGCCGAGTTCGTGCGGAGATGCCCTCCCGGGATCCTCTCCGGCCACCGACCTGCCGCGCCGCGTACCCTCGCTGAGAACCGTCTCAGACCCTCAGAACCCTAGCCACATGAGCCCCAGCTCCAGTGTCACCGGGCTCCTGAATAATGCCAGGAGGCCAACGCCGAGCGCGAACAGCCTGCCCTCGGATATTATGCAGAGAGCGCGAGCTCTGCAAGAGCAGCGCATGAACATGACTGCCCGGGCAGCCGCTTCGCCCCCCAACATGGGCATGAATATGAACCCGGGAGGACCCGTCGCCGGGGCCTTGCGCCCGGCATTCCCGCATGCCCAGCATGAGGTTACCGGGCGGCTTGACCCGGCCAATGCCGCCTGGATTTCCCAAGTCGGCGCCAGCGGTACCGGGCGCGAGGAAACCGCCGAGCTTGAGCGAGAGGCGGGCCATGAAGCTGGGGAGTCTGCCTGGGTCGGGAAACCCATCGCCTGGTGCGACACCGAAATTGCCGGATCTGGGCGACAACGCGGGGAAGCGTCCGACGCTTAATGGGGAAGGCCGCGGGTCGCACCTGAACGACTTCAAGAATTACATCGATGCGGACAAGGGTTGGATTACGTTTGAAGGAGCGGCGACTATCACGCGGACAGGCGTCAACTTTGCGAACGGCCACACCTTCTCCATCTCTCTCGATGAGATAGAGGTCCTCGACGAGCTAGGCAAGGGCAACTACGGGACGGTGTACAAGGTCAGGCACGCGCGGCCAAAGGTGCCGCGGTTCGGCCAGGGGTTGAGCAAGTTCAGACCGTCGCTCGCTACACAGTCTTCATCCGCCTCCGAGACGGAAGAGTCCTTCGAAGAAAACTCCCCCGGCTCGGCCACGGGGAGCGGCGGGCGGACGACATCGGGAGTGATCATGGCCATGAAGGAGATCCGCCTCGAGCTGGACGAGGCCAAGTTCACGACCATCCTCAAGGAGCTCGTCATCCTGCACGAGTGCGTCTCGCCCTACATAATCGACTTTACGGCGCTTTTTACCAAGAAGGCGCGGTCTACATGTGCATCGAGTACATGGACGGTGGCAGCATCGACAAGCTCTACGCAGGCGGCATACCAGAAGACGTTCTCCGGAAGATCACCTTCGCGACCATCGTCGGCCTCAAAACGCTCAAAGACGACCACAACATCATCCACCGCGACGTCAAACCCACCAACATCCTCGTCAACACCAACGGCCAGGTCAAGATCTGCGACTTTGGCGTCTCGGGCAACCTGGTCGCCAGCATTGCTAAGACAAACATTGGCTGTCAGAGCTACATGGCGCCCGAGCGCATCAGCGGCGGCGCCATGGCTATGGGCGGCGCCGCCGACGGCACCTACAATGTCCAGAGCGACATCTGGAGTCTGGGCTGACCATCATCGAGTGCGCCATGGGGCGGTACCCCTACCCGCCCGAAGTTTCGAGCACGATCTTCAGCCAACTGAGCGTACGTCCCCATTTACTCTCTTTCCCCTTTTTCCCCAAAACACCTTTTGCTAACATTATATGATCACAGGCCATCGTCGAAGGCGATCCCCCTTCTCTCCCCAGTCAAGGCTACTCCCCGGCAGCACACGACTTTGTCCGCTGCTGCCTGAACAAGATCCCTACAAAACGCCACACCTACGCCATGTTGCTCGCCCACCCGTGGATCAAGTCGCTGGGCAAGCCCGAGACGATCGACGAGGACGCCGAGGCGGAGGAGGCCGCCGCGGCCGGGGACGAACTCGCGGATGCGACGGGCAGGATAAGCCTCAACAACCCCGGGGGGGTCGTCGGGGATGGGGATTACGAAGTTGCCGAGTGGGTGAGGATGGTGCTGGAGAGGAAGGGGAGGGGGGAATTGAAGGAGGAGAAAGGGGGGGGGAAACCGGCGCTGCATGCCGCGCCACTGGACAGTGTCAGTCCTGTGGGGAGCCCGCTGGGGGGACCCCAGTGATCTTTGATTTCGTTTTCGGAGCTTTTTTTTTTTTCTTTTTCTTCGTGAGCATATGGTTTTCGGTCAGCATGGGTTGGGTGGTGGGAAGGGGGAATCGCATGGATGAATGGGTCTAGCAGGTAGAGAGATCGAGTATGTCGTGGCCTTTGGCGGCAATTTGAGAAAGAGAAGGCGTGTTGTATTCTCTGATGTTTTGTGGTACCAAGACAGGGAGAGATACTTCCCGGGAATGAATGGTCAGGCAGGGTGGTGGCTGATGGGCTGATCTCTCTACCTCGCTGTTTCAACCCCCATCTCTCTTCAAGCTTTGAATTTGGTCGGCAATTTTGGCATTGTTTTTGCGAGGAAGAGGTCTGCATCGGTATTTCCTGCTGCTACTGTTTTATCTACCGTCTGTTCAACTCTGCCTGTTCTGTTCTGCGTCGCAAGACTTTGTACAGTGGTATATGGTGGAAGAACCTGGCTTGGTGCAGGATCGCAAGGTACTACAAGTTCATACGGAAGGGAAATGTTTTGTTCAAAGACGAGACGGTTTAAGTAGTCCCTATCCTAGACAGAGAGAGACTCTGAGATTGTCACCTCGGCAAGAGAATGTTCACTAAATGAAGAGAGCTTTGTATTCATCAGACAGTCGTAGTTCTGGAGCTATTAGAATTATAGAAAACTGGACAGACCTCCAGACAAGTAGCAGTAGAAGGCTAATGTTAAGCTGGTATCATAGATCAGAAGAAAAAAAACGGAGGGTAGTTTGCACCGAGTGGTCCAATCTTTCTGTGCCAGTTCCGTTCCTGTTCCCGTCATCCATCCATATCGCATGTCTCATATCCCATATACCCTCATCTTTCTTTCCGTGCCGTCATGGTTCCCACTCATTCATCCCGCCGTGCCTTTCCACCTTCGATCAATGACCGTCCCATCACATCCCCATCAGACATACTCCTCCTTGACCCTCCGTCCCTCATAACCAGGCCTGTTCGCCGTTCCCCTCCTCCACGGTGCTCTCCAGGTCCTCCTCCCCGTCGCCGTCGGCATACCAGCCGCATCGTTGCGCTTGCGCCTCGCCAAGCAGAACAACACGGTGCTGATCAACAGCGCCGCCCACGCGCCCCAGCTGAACCCAAACGCATACCGCCCCAGCGACGCGTCCCGTCCGACGCTGACAAACACGTTCCGCATCTTGACGAACGTCGCCGTCATCAGCGACACGCCGATCGTCAGGAAAACGAGCGCCGCCAGCGCCACCAGCCCCGTCAGCACCGACAGGAGCCGGCTGCACAGCGCCAGCAGGCCCGAGAAGAGCGCCAGCGTCTCGAAGAACAGCGCCAGCAGGAAGAACACCCAGCCGAACCGCCACATGTACCAGAAGTGGAACGCCGTGGTGCCATTGCCGTACTCGCCGATGAGAGCAGCCGGGACGTTCCTGCCGTGGCTGGCCCACGCGTCGCCGAGCGGCAGCGCGGGGCGCGCCGGGCCGCAGTCGGCGTTGTCGAGGCCGCAGACGTGGAAGTAGGTCCACTGGGAGACGGGGCGCGCGCCCTCGATGCCGGACGTGTCGGCGCGGAGGAAATAGGTCTGTCGAAGCGGCGACGTGCGCGTGACGCCCGACAGGATTACGAACCAGAGGAGAAGGAGCGAGCCAGCCAGGAGGTATGAGCGCCGGAGGTGCGAGGTTAACAGCTGGGACAGAGGTGTGTTAGTGAGTTGGGTGGGATGTGTGGCGGGTTGGGGAGGGGACTTACTACTGCGCGCCATCTTGGATCATCGAGTATTGTTGCGTGTCTGTTTATTAGGAGTGGGGGGAATAGACTTCTGGGAATTGCGTGATGCGAACCAAGTCGAATGTGTCGCAAGTGGATGGCTCGGCCTGGTTATACACTGGGCGCCTTGCGGACTGGTTCAAGTCGCACTTAGGTTTTACCCCGATTAGGTGTTGGTGTGGAATGTAAGCAGCGTGGCTCTCTGCGGCTCCAGACAGGTCTTGGTCACGATGAGGTGACGTTGCTAGGCCGAAACCACAAAATATGATAGGGTCAGACTCAAAGGTGTGGTACGAGGAGTCAGGTTGTGGCAGGAGGATTGAGGATTACGAGTTTACGGTGAGGAGGAAGTTGGCGGTTTTGCGGTGTGGTAGAAGAAATCACTGTTTCAGTTGGTTCAAATAAAGAAGCCAGGGAAAAAAAAAAAAAAAAAAAAAATCGTCATTTCGGAGGGCTGATGCCCAACGCCTTCTAGTCAACTACATGCATCTCCAGTCGAACTTGCCCAAGTCGTGAGCTGGCAGACAAAGCTGGTGTGGGGCAGCCCGACCCTTTGGATGACGCATGCCCTAGCGGCGATGGTCTTGGCTGCAGCAGCCCATCCAATCATGATGCAGGATGGTGCCCACCAACCGTGCAATGATCGCCAGAAGAACCGAGAAGCAAGAGCACCCTGCTTCTGTCGACGTCATCCCGCCATCTGCCGGCTTGTGCATCGCTTTCACGCCGAGTGCACAGATTTGCCAGGTCAACTGATCTCGACAAAGCTTTGGTCTCTCTAATTTCCATGTTCTGGATATCCGCAAAAGAGATAGCTAAAACCTCTGAGGCTACCAAGGCGTGTTCGGCTGATGAAAGTGTCTTGGTCTTGTCCAGCTGTCACCCCCCCATTGCCGTGTTGCCCTGGTTCGCTGTGGACTTGCGAGTCGTCGTTCAGCTCAATATGCAACATGTCGGTGAAACCCAACCAGTCTCAATCGAAAGCGTCTTGGTGAAGACTGCCAGTTTCCTCTCTTTCCTTTCTCTCTTTCTCATTTCATTTTGTTCCTTTTTGTCCTTCTTCTTTTCCCCCTTATTTTTGGGTGAGTTCCAATCATGTTCGAGTGCAGTCTTCAGATTGCGAGTGGAAGATGGACATGGGAGGAATAAGCCGAAGGCTCTGGAAAACGTACAGGACAAAGCGGTTCGAATGTCAACAGGAACCGTTAGGATGATAAGCAAAAAGGAGGGGGAAGAAGGGAAATGGATCATGGGGAATTGGGACTTGGAGAAAAAGGTGGTTGAAGGTGGGGATGTCGGTTGATGAATTAGCCCTTGTTCCGTTACAACGTTGACGAGTGACAGTAGCGGGACCACTTGCAACCTCGAGAACCATATCGGATTATAGGTCGTGGGGTCAATAAGCTTGATGAGACCAGGGGTTGCACGCGCCGTCGCCATGTGCCTGGAGGGTGCCAAGAGATGTTTTCAGTAAGCAAACTGAGCCAGGCGCCTAAGGCGGGTGACGGAAAGAGATCCGATAATCAGAGGCCATCCATGTCACTGGGTCTTAATGTTGCGTCCAACCAGCTTCGGACCCTGGTGCTGCAACCCCACGATGCGAGTCGCCCTTGCCCGTCTGGGACCATGACAGGCATCTCCAGGGGCTGGATGATGATCTTATTGCAAAGATTGATGTGTACTGCCCGAAAGGGATCGTTGCGGTGCAATCAGTAGCTTTTGGATGGCGCCTGCATGTCTTGGATCATCATCCACGGTGGCAGTTTCAATATACCCCGCCGCCTTACTGAGGAGGATCTATGTAATGGCGTTGATCGGATAGGCTGAGGAAGTGAAGGCCAATGCATCGGTCGCAAACATCTTTGCCAGACCCAGATCAGCTTTGCCGAGCCGCTCCCCGAAAACCCCTGTCTGTTGGGGTTGCGCTGAGGTTGAGAGGCTACTGGGTGAGTCCGACGCGGCTGCCGGAAAATGCTATGGTGCTGACTGCATTGACAGTAGGTCGCTGAGTCTCTCGCTGTTCTGGGCAGGATACGAAGTCGAAAGCGCGGTGAATATCCCTAGACTCCAGAGAACCCGTCAATCTGGTTGTGTGCATTCTGGGTAGCACAAGATCCGCCATCTTGCAGCTCGGGATTTCGCGGTGTCAAGGCTTGACGTCAACCGAAGTCCACTAGTCTCGCCGAGCGCTTGAGCGATGTCTTGAATCGGCCGAATGCGAGTGACCGAGAGTCGAGGCATATGACGAAATGCAATCCTGTGTCGTTCGGTGAGACAATCGACAATCGACCATCGAAGCAGGCCGCTCGCTGTCGAAACCAGCGAGGATCCGAGACCCAATCTTGCAGCCACAATAGGCAGGCCATTCCTCTTCAAGCTCGAGGCGGCTGTCCGTCAGCCTCACCAACGGAATGATCAGCCCCGGCAAGGCACCAGGGACAAACTCCAGGTTTTTGTATGGTTGCAGTTCAGGCGGACGGCAGGGCGGGATGAATGGAGAAACAAGAATTGGGAGAATGCCCGCGGAGAAGACAGGCAGGGAAAAGAAGGAAGGGAGGAAAGAAAGGATGGGAATTGCGCCAAAGAATGATGCGCAACTACGGGTAACATCTTGGAGTCGACAGTGTTGTCCCATCCTTTCGATGCAAGGCGGACTTGGCCCTCGTGCCGCATGCAGGGAGGGTCTCGTAATCTGGATTGGCAGTCCTGCTCTTGGCTGGTCACCGACTTTTGAGATTGAGGCGGGTTTCCGTGAGGGATACAGCGGTGGGGCGCTCTGTGGGCCTACAGGAACCCCTGTTGCTGGAACCAGCCGGTTGGTGTGCTGTTGAGCAAGGATCCACAGGCCCAGGGACTTGGTTGGGGGCAGATCCGGAAAGGAGCCCTTGCCGCCTTGCCAGAACGAACTCTCCGGTTGGTCCGATCCTGCACTGGGGTCCTTGGAACCAGAGATCGGGAAAGCCGTCGCCAGATCGCAGCTCCTCGCCAACAAGAGTCGCGGGCATCGGAGTCCAACGGTCAGAGGAAGGCAACCCCAGCTCATACGAGGGAAAGAGCGTGATAACCAAACTCAGTTTCTCTGCGGAAACGAGCAACTGCATTTGGTGGGGACTTCACCGCACGTTCCCATCACCAACAATCAGGGACAGGCACATGGAAGGCAGCAAAACCAGGACAAGGACTGCAAATATCCTCATCCGGCATCCGTGAGTACAAAATCAAGGCCGTGGGGTGGTCAAAACAGGCGCCGCATTCTCTTGCGCTAGACGCACTGCAATGCCGCTCGACAGCTCGTGCGCCTCGGGTCTCTCCCCGGGCGCCGCCAGGCTTCGCGCTAACTTCAAGTCGGTAAGGCAGGCTCACCATGGTTTGTTGCCGTTCCTGGACCGTCGCCCTGGGCGGTGAGGTCACGGAAGGTGGCAGGTTTGGGTAAGGTCATGGACGCTCTCTCCTCGTCTTCTCCATGCCTGCCCTGCCTGCCCTATCAAGGAACGCAGGCAGGGCTTTCTGCCCTTGTTGATGAAGGCTTTCCCCATCCAAGTTGCAGTCCAAGGCCTGAGGTATATGTGCCGTCCACCTCTCCCTCCACTCTCTCCCTTTCCCACAGTACCGCCGTCTTCCTCCTGTTTTGGATCCGCCAACGGCTTCTTCCAAGCCCTAAGTCAGGCCAGCCTCCTAGGGTGTGCCGCGCACCACATACTCGGCACTCGGGACACTCACATTCAACATCGACTCACTTGTAGAACTGAGGTAGCCGAGCGACTATCAGGTGGGAGAACAAGAGGGCGACATCAGCTACCCAAAACACACAACAACACAACATAACCGCCATGGTGGTCGAAAGCAGGTTCTTCTCTACCTCGTGCGTCGAGACCTTCGAGTCGCGACCAGCCGGTGTTGCACTCTTTGGCAACCGAACGCGATCATGGCTTCACCCATCTCGTCCCTGTCTACGTCTTCTCCGCCCAGCAGATCAACCTCTCCGGACTCGTCAAGGACGGAAGTACGAACCCATTTCCCGAGCCGAAGAGCCTGCTTTTAGGCTACCCGAGATGCGGCCCGCATCGAGCAAAGTTTCTGGCTGAGGCGGTGTGGGACCTCAAACGATCTCTTGAGCGTCTCGAATCTGGTCTCGTGGTTCGCGCGGGCATAGTGAGCGACGTTCTTCGAGGTTTGGCCCAAGGGTTGGCGAAGAACAGTCAGCAGGTTGTGGCCATCTGGATGACAAGCCACGAGGGCCCAGAAGAGAAGAACGAGGAAAAGGCAGTGGCGTCGCTGTGCCGCGAACTGGGTGCCGAGTTTAGGTTGTGGGAAGATGAGAAATACTTTATAAATGAGTTAGTTTCGCACTCCCAAGCCCCTCGCAGATAGCTGATTGGGATTCTAGTCGTGATGCCAAAGCCTCAAATCTTGACGGTCTTCCCAACATCTTCACGGACTACCGCAAAAGCCAGGAGCCACTCCGCTTGAAGCCGAAGGCACCTCTGCCGGCCCCAGAGAAAGGGACTCTGCCGCCCTTCCCGGAGTCGTCCATGATCCCGGAGCAGGACCCACCGTTCGTCATCCCTGACAACGCCGACGACCTCGTAGAAGCGCTGGTTAGACCTGTCCAGAATACTCTGTCTAACATGCCCAAGTTCCCCGACGGCGTGAAGTCGGCTCATCCCTTCATAGGTGGCGAGACGCCTGCGCACACCCGGCTGAAACATCTTGTTCAGTCGGGCCACGCGCAGACATACCATCAAACACGAAATGGTCTTTTGGGGACCGACTTCAGCACCAAGCTGTCAGCCTTCCTTGCCCAAGGATGCATCACCGCCCGCCAAGTTCACGATGTCCTTGTCGGCTACGAGGACGGCACATGCGTGCTTTTCAAGGATGTTGACGGATACGGTCAGGGGGAGAACGAGGGAACCAGGTCGATCCGACAGGAGTTGCTGTGGCGGGACTACATGCGTCTCGCCACAAAAAGTTCAAGGACGCGCTGTTTCGTCTCGAAGGTTTCCACAAAACAGCCAGCGGCAGTAGCTATGGCGACGATTCAAAACAACAGAAGACATGGAAGTCAGCCATACGAAGCCAGGCGCTCTCTGATCAAGACCCCAAGCCGGATCGTATCGCCGAAGTCGTGGCCCGGTTCAACCTTGGTGCAACGGGCATGGGCTTCATTGACGCCTCGCAGCGCGAACTGCTCCACACGGGCTACACATCGAACCGCGCGCGCCAGAACGTGGCCAGCTTCCTGGCCAAGCACCTGGACATTGACTGGAGGTACGGCGCTGAATGGTACGAGGCGATGCTTGTCGACTATGATGTCTCGTCGAATTGGGGAAATTGGGCGTACATGGCCGGCGTGGGCAACGACCCCCGCGGTGAGCAGCGTCTCCTCAACCCCGTGAAGCAGGGGTTTACGTACGACCCAGACGGCCGGTACGTGCGCTCGTGGGTTCCCGAGCTGAGAAAGCTGCAGAAGCTCGAGAACGTCTTCCAGGCGTGGACAGCCTCCGAAGAGGACATTCGCGAGGCGGGGCTCGAGGGGAATGTCATGGTTACGGACCCCGTGAAGAAAATTTCTTTCTCGTTAGGGCCGCCCAAGCCTAAGCGGCGGGATACGTTTCGTTCCGGGGCGAGGAGAGGGAGCGGCAGCGGCAGGGGGGGTCGACACGAAGGGGCCGCCGGTAAGCAAGGCGGTCCGCAGGCTGGAAATCGTCGGCATCACCAGAACAATACGGCATCGAACAGGGCAGATTCCAGCTTCCCACAGCTAGCGGACGGCATCAGCGTCGATGTCCCGAACAACGGGCTTCCGTCATACCCTCCTCTCTCCCGCTTCTGCGCCGTCGAGGCAGAACAAGACTCCATCCTTCCTGTACACCGCCGCTGGAAACGCTACCATCGCTATGAACACTGGCTCCGCCGCGAGGAACCGCCAGGAGTAGCCAGCCGCAACAGAGCCGGCCAAGCGAACTAGGGCACTCAGCCAGCTCAGGTGACTGGGGACAATAACATCCGGTTCGATCTGCTTCCCATGAATCTCTGGCAGGAACCTTCCAATGGTGATCCTCCTCCCTTCGGCACCGCGGCGTTGGCGCCCCGGGGTACGTCGAAAGCCGCTCACAGGACCCGGACAACCGGGGCTTGCACTGATTCCGGGACCCCCTCCTGCATGGCGACTTCTACCTCCCCCGGTGCTACTTGGTGACGTGTGCATGGAATGGCTCAACCAACAGGCAGGCAGTGCTGCTGGAATGCCCGGGATGCCGTCTTGTCCTTCGAACCCTTCTACACCATCCTTCGATGCCTATGGTTCATCTTCGAAGTGATATGGCGCGTCCTCGCCCACCTTGCTATATTTGCGTTGTGTCTTATTTTGGCTTTCTTCAATTTTGTGCATTGGATCATACTGAAGGTGCAGAAGGCGCGGGGAGGTTGATGGGTGGTATAACAGCCCCAGTCTGTGGCCCTGCCTGGGAATTTGTGACTCTAGGATGAACAGTATCCAGAGAACGGGGGCGGTTTGTGATTCGGGAGAAAGAGAGAGAAGTCACGTTCTATAATCAGATGTTTGGCCACGGAGTTGAGAGCCTGTCCTTGGAGCCGGTTCAGCGAACAGCTTGCTATGGTGTTTTCTCATTTTTCTTTTTCAGAACAGCGGTCGTTTTCTAAACATATCACATTTCTCCAACGTGGCACCAAGGCCAAAAGTCCGGCAAGCAACTTGGGTCTAACAGGGTCCATATGTTCATGTGGGAGGAGCGCAAAGCGGATTGAATCAACAGCGAATTGTGTGGTCTTGAATACCACCGTGACCACATAAACCCCAACAGTTCTTAGGGAAGCCATCATCACCGCTCTTTTCCGCAAAATCCAACCTCCTCCAACTCCAACACCTCATACGCCCGCAGCTCCCACCCCAGCCCGTCCTCTTTCCTCCCCGGCGTTCTCACCGCCGTGGCAATCATGTAATCCTGTCCCATCGACCTCAAACACATATTTACGTCCTCCACCCTCTTCCCCTGAACCAAATCTCAATGTCCGTAACCACTTCGCCTCCTCCTCCCTTGCCGGCACCCAACCCTTGGTTGGCTTTGGCGGCCTGAAATTCCTAAATTCCAGCTCCGGCAACCACTTCGCGAGCAGCGCCTCCCCGTCAATTTGACGTAGGCCTCGCGCAGTGCCCACAGGGCATAAAACGCCCTCAGCTTGGCGTCGGCGACCTGCTCCACCGTGGGGGATGGCGGCAGCAGCCCCGGCACGGCCGATAAAACCCTGTGTTTCAAGTAACTTACCTCGCCGGGCGAAAACACCTCGGCGTGCATATCCACGAAGCCATTCCACCCTCCACCGCCATCACCACCACCGCCACCATTACCATCCTTGGAGTTGATCGTCTCGTGGTCCCGTGCTCGCCGCTCGCTCGTACACACCACGTCCACGCCCACCTCGACAACCCCTTTCCCCTCCTCGCCCTCCTTCCCCTCCTTCCCTGGGGATTGATCATGATACCCCGCAACAGCAACGATGGCCACGATGCCCGCCTGGTGCGACACATTGAACCACACATCCCTTCCTCCTCCTTCTCCTCCTCCCATGTCCGGGTCGGCGTACACCGGCTTGGTCCGCGCGTCGCGGGTGAAGCCGACGCGGACGGTGCGTGACCACGGCGTGGGCATGGGCGACAGCTTGGACACGGCGTAGTGCTTGAGCAGCGCCGAGGCGAGGGCCATCTTGGCATCGCGCAGGTGGTAGTAGCGGAGGATGGAGGGGAGGGTTGCCGGGGGCAGTAGGGAGAGGGCACGGGAGGCCTACAGCGTGCGTTAGCGTGGTGGGTGTGAGGTTGGAGCTGTGGGAAGAGTGGGGTGGTTGGGAGAGCGGGGGAAGGGAAAGGGGAAATCAGGGGGGGAAAAGCGGTAAGATTGTTGGTTGGTGGACGCACGCATGTCTCGAGGTGTTTGGTGGGTTGCCTCGGGGAACCAGGAGCGGGTGTCGGAATCCATTGGGCGATGGTGGGTTTGACTGGGTCTTCTTTAGGAGGCATTTTGGTGATTATTCCTGGGGGTTGACGATTGCATCGATATCGCTGTTTCGGCAAGTTCGGATGTTGCTGGATCGGACGATGTCAGGGTGTTCTGAGTTCCGTCGTCGGGCTCATCAGCTCACGCACGGAGAGGTCGAAGAGAGTGAAACGCGCAACGTGTGAAAATCGGCCGAGACGACTCGGGTCAGATTCATGCAGTGCGGCTCGGTCGTTCTATTTAAAGCCTCAACTCCCAACTTTCGGGTCATTTTCTTTTCTTCCCTTCCATCGCCTCTCCCTTGAAACCCCCGGAGAGGTCGTCACCCAACGCTCTTGTCTTGTCATTCTCACCGTCATGTCTCCCCATCCCCAAATGACGTCTTAATCGGCCCTGCTGCCCTCAACTGCACCCGCAGTATCCCGGTCCAGCTGCTGCACCTCTCTGGCCGACCGGAATGCCAAGGTCTTGAGCCCGACAATTTTCTCAGCTCCACCGGCGGTGCCGCGCTCCCGACCTCCCCATGCTCCGATCTCCTCGGATCCCGGCCGGGCGCGCACACCCCTGTCGCCGGCCCCGATCTGGCCCGGACCGAGCGGCCTCATCCGACAACCCCGGCACCCCGACGTGTCGAGCGCCTAGAAACCGCACGTTATCATCGCGCTCCGCTTCCCGGCTGCTCCTTATCGCTTTTCGGTTCCACATTCCTCGCCAGAAGCGATGCAGCCCGACAAACCACCCCGGCACCACCACCACCGTGCTCGTTGGTTGGTTATGGTGTGCAAGTGTCGAGCGCAAGCTCCGCGGAGCGGGTTGTTCCCCGGCTCCGACTCCATCCCCAGCCTTTTCATGTGGGAATGTAGAAGTCGTCGAACCGGGACGCCTACCCGCTACCGTGTTCTGAGCGTTCTCGCTCCGCTACTGGACCCCTTCCCCCGCTTCGTACGGTGGCTGAGGGGGTTCGGAAGGTGTAGAGCGATGCCTGCTCCGTGGCTTGCACTCCCTCTCCCTCCCATCTTTCCCTCCTTGATGGGTTTGAAGGGTGAAAGAGAAAGTGCCTTGCCAAAGCGTCGAGCGAGGCCCCCCTCACCACCCGCCCCAAAGCAGACTCCCGCCGGACGAGGCCTGGAGCTTCCAGCTCGGCCTTGATGAGGCGGTGGATGTCACTTGGGATGTTTTCTTTTAGGGTGGCAGTGTTCCCTCCGTCCTTGGGTTGCATTTTTTTTCGCTGGAAGGCCCCGTATCTTTCCATTTCTTACCGTCCGTGATGGGAGGTTGGAACCGGGGAGACAGCCGTCGCCACCGCCTGCGCAACTCAAATAGAACAACAAGCGACCTGATGAGGCGTTGATTCTCCGCTGGAAGCGCGGCCACTTTCCGCTAAGTGGCAAAGCCTGAGGCGATGCGAGTCCGCTGTACGGGTCTGTTTTGGTTCAAATTTGGTTAGATGCTGTGGGCGGACGAAGCGTCATGGCAGGTGCTGCACAGGAGACGCAGCACTGCGGGCGACCTGAAGCTTGAACAGAGACCGAGTCTGATGTTTGAGTTTGAAACACGCCCAAGTCAGCCCTTCATAACGCCGAGAGTAGGGCAACCGACAAGTCCTGAACCTAGCCTTGCGATGCGAGGGCGAGGTGCAAGGGAGTCTGAGGGAAAAAAAAAAAAAAAAAAAAGAAACAAGAATGCAACATGATTCACAGACATGCCGTGCCGCTCTATTCCTTATCTCCTACCAATACACAGTTATGATGCTCGCTGTGACAATCCTCTGAATCCAAGTGTTGATCCGCCCATTTCCCACAGTCCTCCTCCCCTATCTCGATGGCAGCCTACGCCACCGGTGCAGGCCCCGGGGCCGTGATGCTAAGCGAGAACAGCTCATACGGTCGCCGCCTGACCTCTTTCCGCTCCTCAACCTGTCCATCCCCTTTCCCCTCAACCCTCCCATCCTCCTCTTTCCTCTTCTCCTTACCCTCCTCCACCCCCTGCTGCTGCTGCTGCTTCTTCTCCACCACCCTCCTCCCTCCGCGTCAACCTCCACGACCACATCCTCCACATCCAGACTCCCGTCCTCGGTATACCGCCACATCTCGCCCACCTCCCTCCTTGCGAGCCCCGTAATCCACACGGCGCCTGTCACACCGGGAACGAGGTAGAGCAGCGCCGGCTGCCCGCGGCGTGTGACGAGCATGACTATCAGCGTAGCCAACAGCCCCGCAGCGTAACCCAGCAGTGAAGCGTAGAAGTAGGGTTTGGGGAACGCAGTTGCAGCAATGGGTTCGCGAGCCTCAGAAACAGGCGAGAGGCTGCCAAGGGGCGTCGTCCAGAAGCGGTTGCCCCATTGGCCGTTGGGGGGGATGTACGGGTTTTGACGCTGCGGGTTGATTGAGTCGTAGTAGTGGTGGTGGCGGTAGTTGAGTCGGGAGAGGGCGCGGTCTCTATGGTGAGATCGACTGGTTCGAGCCTGATTTGCCGCTGGTAGTGCTGGTAGAGGTCGTAGCGCAGGGCGAGCGCCATGAGCATGCCCGGTACGACGATGTCGCCGAGGCCGAGCATGCTGCTGCCGGTTGTCCCCTTGAAGACGAGCTTGATGGGGCGTCAATCTTGGTGGCTACCGTTATCATGTAGGGGCTGCGGTGGAATTAGTAGTGGTAAGTGACGGTGTTGGGGGCGGAGGGGGAATTGGTGGGAGGGGACGTACGTGTAAAAGACCATGACGATGTCGTAGACAAAGAGCGCCCAAAGGACCGTGGTCCCGATACCAAAGGAGGTGGGCGAGAGCATGCTGAAGGCGGCGTAGCACATGGCGACGCTGAGAAGGTTGGACACCGGATGCCAGTTGGTGAGATGGTACGCCACCGCGACCAGCGCAGCGACGACAAAACTGAGGATATTGGTGACTGCGAGGTTGAGCTTAACAAGTGTCGTGTTGTGCACCGCGATCCGGAAGGTGTACTCCTCGCGGAGCACCCGGCGCACCTCCCACGCCAGCCGCTTGGATTCTGTCGAAGCGGCAAGCCTGGACAGGATGCCTGGCAGAGCGTTTCCATCCCGTCGATGATGGCCTCCTTGCCGGTCTTCGGGTCCATGACATACTGGCACTGCCTGTCCGGGTCGATGCAGTAGACCCGGCCGTCGCGGTCCGCCCACATGCTCGGGAAGACCAAGCTCACGAGAATCTCCAAGGCGTCTGCGGCCAGCGTGTTAACACTAGCGATGCTAAAGACGGACATGTAACCTCGAAGGATCTTGTTCAGAATGGCTGGGTCCTGCAGCCACTGGATCAGGTAGTAGAGGCCGACCAGCACCGCGCCCAGCAGCAGAGGGAACCTGATGGCGTCGGATGCGACGAGGCCCTCGACGAACTTTTCTTCCTCGCGCTTCTTCTGGCCCTTCTTCAGCTTGGGAGGGGCGGCTGAAGGCGGTCGCCGGAGTGAGCCATGGGCGCCGAGCCAGATGATGGTCGATGCACTGCAGAGAATGAGGATGTACTGCGGTTCCAAGAGCTTGATGAAGGTAGCCAGCGAGTACGAGGACATGGCTTCAGAACCAGCACTCGGCGGCGGAGACATGTCGACGGCATCTAGCGGGTTGTTTTCTGAAGACATGTTGGGATGAAGAGGGTCTTGGGTTGAGATGGGCTGGTCGAAGAGTGCTTGATGGACAGGAATGAAGGGCCTGGGCTGGGAGGCCACAATCCGAGAGAATGGATGTCCGGGAAACAGCCTGGCCGACTGTGCTCGCGTATTTAGAGCATGTACCCTGAGAGGAATATCCAACCAAAATATGTACGTGTCCGTCTGTGAAGCAATATCTGGCAGACTTGTCAAGTTGTCTTTGCGGCTGCCGGAACTGAAACATTAACCCTGAAGAAGAAACGCACGTTGTCTAAGTTCCTCTTTCAGGCGTGGCGCGCTGCAGGTCCAGCGGGCTTGGCTCCACCAGCGGGAACACGCTCCACTGCTGAGCACTTCCTGACAGTGCAGTGGCAGGGGTCCTCAGTTTCCCTGACGTCCTCCAATTCCCATCACTTTGATGACACGATTTATACGAGACAACTGCCTGTCGGTAGCACTGCTCAGTACCATATTATCACTTTCTCACAATGGAATCTGGCCCATGTCGGTTGATAGCTCAGCGCTGGATCCGCCTGCCCTGCCACAAGGCCTGGCAGAGCCAACCCACGGCGGGTATTCGCGATTCGAGCTGGAGCTGGAGGTGTGCAGCCTCTCTCATCTTTTGGATCTCCATGTCACTGACAGTTCGCAGTTCGTACAATCCCTGGCGAACCCACAGTATCTCAACTACCTGGCGTCGCGCAAGTTCCTGACGAACCCGTCCTTCGTTGCCTACCTCGACTACCTCCAGTACTGGACGCGCCCGCCGTATCTCAAGTACCTGACGTACCCCACCGCGACGCTCAAGATGCTCGAGCTCCTGCAGCAAGAGAAGTTCCGCCAGGATATCATTAGCCCGGACCTCGCGCAAGCCATGATCGCGGAGGGCATGAAGGCGGCGGTGGAGTGGCATCGCGAGGGGTGAGATTGTGGTTCTGCAACAACACAGGTGAAAGAGAAACAAAAGACGGTGTGTCGACACGCGAGCAGAGCGCTGCTACGACGGGGTCCCCGGAGTCTTGCACTCCCGGTTGTCCGGGCGGACAGGCCGACACACCGCAACCTCCATACTGAGGGAGACAGTGTGCATCAGCATGCTTGCTGCATTACGCATGGCGCCGAGACAGAGGAGGTCAAAGGGCTAGAGGAATGGGAAGAGACAAAGGCAGATACCCCTTGCAAGATCAGACACTGAGGCAGGCACATGTCTTGGCTGAGCAACCGATAGGGAAAAAAAAAACAGACAATCAAATACCCAAGCCAGAACTCCTCGCAATGCCCGTGAGATGCCACCCAACCTGACGATCCAGCCAAGCCCCCCATCCGGTCGCCAACTCCCCCTCCCTTCAGTTTTCTCTCCACCGATGGCCGCACGTCATGCACTATCCCTGTCAGCCTCTCCTATCTCATCCATCTCGTCCATCATCCGACATCAAGCTCACCTTGAAAACGTAGTCATCGGCTCATCCGCACTGCGAATTGCACCTGGAAGAAGGCCGCCTCGTCGCCGTTGCAGTTGGCCGTCGGACACTGCACCGGCCCTTTTGCGCATTGTCCCACGCCTGGCCCACCAAACACGTCCTCCTTCTCCTTCTTGGGGAAGTTCTTGCGCGAGTAGATGGGCATGTCGATGGCGTGCTGGTACGGGCAGGTGCGGCACTCGAGCCGGTTGCCGCCCGTGTCCATCCGTGAGAGGATGAGCAGGTTGGCGCAGTAGGGGCAGACTACATGCTGTCAGTGAGTCTTTGTAAAGGATCTGGAACAGGGGGCTTACAGAGGATGGGCATCTTGTCGGATTTGAGACGGATACTCGGAAAACGCGATGCGACTCAAAGAGCAAGAGGGGAAATTGTGAATCAGTTATTGAACCAAGACTTGGGACAGAGTCGTTGTGTACGTGCTTTCAAAATTAGAGGTGAAAGGGCGTTCCAAAAGTTTCAACGCTTTAGGCAGTATGTCTTGTTCACTCACATTGACAGCGGCGAGAACCTCTTTGAGTTTTAGTGGGGCATCAGAAAACAAGGGTGGATCCACCAGGAACAGAAGCGCCCCTAACCCTTGAATTATGTCTGACCCGTGGCCCCTGGAGCAGGCTAGGGATCCGATGATGCATGGTGGGTTGCGGTTGTTGCACCTGGGCCAGCGGTTACACACACTGCCACACTCCTTGCAAGGCTGCCGCACTCGCCGACCGACCAGAAGCACCAATCGAAGATCCGACCTTTCTTAGACTGGTGCCCGAGATATCTACTGCGACAGTATACTTTGCGACCTTTTTCTTTTTCAATCCATAACCTAGGCTCTTCCCCTGCGACTCCTGCAGCACCCCGCACCCCAGCGCATCGCGCATCTGTCCCATCCTCCAAGTCCCAAGTCCCAACCACTAACCCAAACACCAACCCCATCAATCACCATGGCCGGCCGCGCAAAAGAAGAGGAGCACGAGGTCAGGCTCCCATTTTCTTTCCCTTTCCATGTTCCAACCAACTCCTTACCAACAACACCTCCCCCCCACAGGGCGCATCCACGCGCGAGCTCCTCATCGAAGCCTGCCGGCGCAACAACACGGACCTGCTCTCCGAGATCCTCTCGTCGCCGTCGCTCAAAGACAATGACGACGCGATAGCTGACCTCCTCAACAACACGACCACCGTGCTTGGCAACCACCTACCACGAGGCCGCCTCGCGGGGCAACTACGAGATCATCGACATGCTGCTCGACCAGGGGCTTCGAGTGCGACCCGGTCAACCGCGCGAGGGCGACACCCCGCTACATACCGCAATCCGGTGGATCAACAGCGAGCCGCCGGAGCAGCGCGAGTTTGGAAACGCCCTGGTCGAGATGATGCTCGAGGCCGGGTCGAACCCCAGGTGAAGAACAAGGGCGGGCTGACGCCGCTGCAGCTGGTCGATCCGCGGAACGAGGGCCTGAAGGAGGTGATTAGGAAACATGAGTATGCGCACTGAATTGCCGGAGATTTTGTGAGTGTAGATGACGTGAAGGGGGGGAAGGGCTTCCTTGCGAGGAAGCAGGGGCAGGGGGAGGAGGAGGAGGCGGATGAGGATGGGGAGTTCAGCGGGAGTGACGAGGAGGAGAGGGCCGAGTGGGAGAGAGGAAGGGGAGGCGGTGAGCGCGTACTGGTTGATGACACTGTGAAGGCGGAATAGATGAGAGCCGCCGCGCGTCGAATTGGCTTAGTGTCTGACACCCAAGGGCAGGCACTGGATGTTGCCGGTTGGACCAAATATGGGAGGCAAATAGGCATCTCGTCTTGGTCAGTCGGGTGCTCTCCTTTGCGTGCTTGTCCGCAGGCTTCGTTGGATCTTGAGTACGTCCTTTACGATGTGTAGAGCTGGCAGACGAATGAGTAGTAGAGCTGAAATCAAGGTCTATTCAAGCCATCACCAGAGACTGTCTCTCCGCCAACCAGCCTCACTCTCCTCACATCATCAACACCACACTCACCACCACTGCTCCTGCCACAACCATCCCAGGAACACCTGCCACCCCACCCGAACCATTCGCCCACGCCTTCGTCCGCTCCTCCACCCACCGCCAATCCGTCATCCTCCTCAGCGCCTCCTCACCCAATCTGCCGCCCGCCCCCACAATCCTCACCTCCTCGCCAAACACCCGCAGGATATCCGTACTCCTCATCCCCCGCGGACAGAACCTGACCTCCCATCCGCCATTCCCAGCAGCAGCAGCACCGCCACCCCGAGCCTCCGTCTGCCCCTTCCAACTCCCTCCCTCCCCGTCCGCCCCTCCAGCAGCGAGTGCCGGGACAATAAAAGTGCTCCGGCGATCATTATACGCAAACGAGTACGCGTCCGGACACACGCGCTTCGCCCGCTCCGCATACAGGCTCGGCCTGCACGCCTCGGGTGAGTTGTACCTGCCCGTGCAGCAGTCTGCCGGGGCCCCCGTCTTGCTGCAGGGCGAGAGGCACGGCTGGAAGGCCGGGCGCGGGATGCCGTCGTCCGGGTAAGGTAGACTCCAAGCGAGCCGGGTACGGGCGGCGGGAGGAGCTGCAGCGGGAAGGGGCACCATGAGAGGAGGGTACTGTTTGTCTGGTTGGGTTCGAAGGGGAGGGGGTAATTCTGGGGGTGAGAGGAGGTGTTGTTGCGGCTGGGGGACGGGAATAAGGGACGAGGAGCGGGAGAAGGCCGGGAGAGGTAGCCTGCTGAGGCGATACAGGAGGGGTTTGTGAGGTTGGGAGGGATCCAGGAGGTGTTTTTGGAGGGGTGGTGAATGATGGTTAGCGGGAGGTTGTAGCCGTCGACCAGGGAGATGTCATAGAAGCTTTGGCTGTTGGTGGAGCCGCCCTGGAGGGTGAACTCGGCAAGGGTGGCGGGGACTTGTCCCTGAGTTTTTGTTCTATTAGCCCTTATTGCTGATATTCGGGGAAGAGGACGACTTACCGCAACCTGACAGCTCAACGCTCCAAAACAGTCCCCTGTCACGCACGCCGCCCCGTACCCGTTTACGCCGCTGTAGTTGCTCGGCCCGCTACCGTCCGCGTTGAACGAGCAGTTTGTCCGGCCCCAGACGCGCCCTGCCCAGTCGGGGCTCACCCACATCAGCCTGCTGGTGCCGGGCGAGAGCTCGAACCCGCCCGTCCCGGGCCCGATGCCCGCTTGGGTCACGATGCCCGGCCAGATCGTCTCGCCGCAGCTATTGGCAATTATCAGCTGGATCGTGGCCTTGTCTCTTGGAGGATCGATTATGACGGATTCGGTCGTATTTGACGGAGGATGCTTGTGCCGTTGATCGTCGAGTTGGTCGAGGTGATAGTGACATTCCCAGTTGCTTCAGCGGTGATGTTTAGGGGAGCAAGGTTGCATTCCCAGCCGCGTTAGTCGTGATGTTGTAAGGAGTGATAGTGACGTTCGGACCCGTGACGTTCACGGGGTGCTGTTGCTTGGGAAGAAAGCATAGGCGGTAGCTCGTCTGGCGCACAGTGGCAGCGAGAGTAAGACGGTTTTCTTGAGGCTGTCTGCCTGGTTTTGACTCCTCCTCTTCCTGCTTGAGGACCACCATTTCGAGGTATCAGAGAGCTTCCTACGCCGTGTTCGTTGTTCTATGTACCCTATATCCTGATGGGCTGGAGACATCTTTGTTGGACACTGGGTTCGGGAGCGGATTTCGAGTCCTCAGGGACTCGAAGTCTACAGGGCAGGACGAAGGCGTGGAAGAGGTGATATTATTGTTGCTAGTGTATAGGGAAGTGAGGATAATAGCAGAAAACAGAAGAGGCGTAGGAGATTCGGCGGCTGGGGGGTTGGGGGGGGGGAAAGAGACTGGAGGATCAAGTCCGAGGGTGTGGAAGGTTGTGAGTGTCCAGAGAGAACGGCGAAGCCGTCTCGGTTTTCGCCAGCAATCTTTAATTCATAAGGTTGCAACATCATGGTAGGAAGGTACCGAGTAGGAAGGTGAGGGCATCCAATCTGGTCGCCATCTTGCCCTTGCCTTTACCCTTGGTGAGCAAGCAACGTGGCTGAGGAAGGTGGGTGAGGGTGGTGTCGAAGCAAGATTGGCTGCCCATGGCAATGACGCAGGAGCGATCGGCTCCCGTCCCCGAACTCTTGGTCGCCCCTGAGAACATGAGACGGGACCAGGGCCTTGTTTCAGGGTATAAAGGAATAGGATGCAACGTCATCTTCTCGAAGCACTCTCGTTGCAAGGAATGCGAGACTTCAACTGGACACTTGCTCTAACAACCAAACTAATCAGGCTCGTATAACGCTCTCGTTCAAAACCAGTGCGCCTTCCAGTCCCGCGATGGGAGTTGTGTGTCTGAATCAAGTGATTCAATACATGACATTCGTGTCATCCATTCCGGCTCTCCATGCCTATATCAGATTACCCTCCACGTTTGTCCTGCACCTTCTCATCCAACTTCCTTATGTCCGGGGCAAACCCTCAAGACATCAAGCGCGCTCTCGTCCATATCGCCATATTTAGTATGAGCCTGACATCGCTAGTCATGCAAACACGCCCATTTTGCTTTCAAGAGGTATCACTGTGGAGATCCGATGCGGTGCGGAACAGAAAAAGGTAGCAGAAAACTCCCATCCAACAACACGCCGTCTTGCCGTCTCTGTCTTTATCTGAACCGCGCCCTGCAGCGGCCCATAACCTCGCCTTGGCAGACGAGCTCGGCGCTGAACTCGGAGCCGTCGAGAGTCAGGTAGATGTCGAAGTAGACGCGGTAGAAGGTCCCCTGCGGCGTATCCATACGCTCAAAGTCCTTCTCGAGGTTCTTGCGCGACAAATCGGACGTGAGCGTGACGACCTCCTTGATTCCTGCGGTGGGGTTAGCAGCAATTCCTCTCTACTTCGGGACGGCAAACCTACTCGGATCCTTGGTGTATTCGGGCAGACGTCGTCGTCGCAGGCATACAGGATATCCTCATACATGAGCGTGGCGCCGGGGGCGACCTGGCGGAAGAAGGACACCTTGACGGGCTCGCCAATCTTGACCTTCTGGCCCTTCTGGACAAAAATCTGGCGGGTGAACTTGCAGCGGTCCTTGCCGTCAAGCGAGGGCACACGGTACGCCTCAGGGTGGTAGCCTTCCTTAAAGGGCTGCAGGGTGGCCATGAGGTAGTGCCTACGAGCGACACGGTGCGTGATGACTCTCTCGGTAATACCGGCAGTGACGGCACCCTTGACGATGGCGGCGACGGAATCCATGGGCCGGACGACCTTGGACTGGAACTGCGGGGGCACGTGGAGCTTGATCTGCTGGAAGAGGTACTCTGAGGCGCCAAAACCACCGACGACCAGGATGTTCTGGAGCGTTCTGTTCTGGGCCTGGATAGCAATGATCTTTCCTGACCAGCTCCAGAATGCGGTTGACGACTGGCTCGAAGCACTGCAGGATCTCCTCGTGGTGAAGGTCATGTAACCCTCCTCGATGCCCGCCTCGGGGAACTCGGCCTCGATACCGACGTCGACAGCCCACTTGGCCGTTATTCCGGAAGTCGGCTTTGATCCGGTTCTCGAAGTCCATGATGCACTTGGCGTACACGCGACCGGCCGTCTTGGACCCGTCAGGCAACTTCATCTTCCGGATCTTGGTCCGCAGGATGTGCTGAAATTCCTGTTCAGGGCGGTCGACCCACACGAGTCGCCAGAACCGGCCGTGCATTCGGCCACAGTGAATGGGTTCTCGTCCTCGACCTCGTACGCGATAAGATCGACCGTGCCACCACCGCAGTCGACGATGAGCACAGCATCATGCACTTTGAGATTCAGCAGACCGGTCTTGGAGCAGAATAGGGCGGCGGCCTCGGGCTCGGAGACCAGCGTCAGGCGATTGTCGTTCTCGTCACGGAGGAAACCGGCCTGGATGGCAGCGGCTCTTGTGGCGGCCTTTCCAGCGTCGTTCCAGATGGCGGCACGGTCAGGTAGTACCGGATGTTCCTCTCCTCGCGGTTGAACACCTCACCAAGGGTCTCTGGAGGGCCGCCCGCATGGCCTGGCGGAGCTTGAAGAGGTAGTCAGCGGCCACATCAATCTCCGACTTGCCTGGCGGCAGAGGCGGGAGGTTGATGGGATCGATATACGTGTTGCCCGAGAGCATTAGCTGCAGCTTGAACCATTCCACCTTCTGCACGCCCGGCTTGGGATATCCGGTGGGGGCGAGGGCATCGGCGATATCGGGGCCCCAGCCCACCACCTTCTGGTATTGGTCATAATACAGGACGGTTGGGATCTGCGCAAGGTCATGTTAGTCTCGATGCGAAAAATACCGTCAAAGCAAAACCGTGGAGCGTGTCCACACTGACCTTCTGCTTTGTGTATGAACCGGCACCCGGCCACTCGGTAATGATGTCTTCCTTGGCTTCGTTGTTCGTGGCAAAGGCAAAGGCAACGCCAGAGAAGGTGGTGCCCTAGAGGTAAAACTCTGTTTAGCATGGATTCTTCCGAGGAACACGGGAGCAAACGGGTGCTTACAAAGTCGATACCAACAATCAGCTGAGCCTTGCTACGGCTGTTGCCCTCGACCTCGGCGGGCATTGCGTGTGTAAGGGGCGATCGGGCCAGCGGGCTGCGGCGCCGGTGGGGGGTAGCCGGCGGGGGCACCATACCCCGGGGGACCGCCAGGACAGGCGGAGGGCCGCCTCCCATGACAGGTGGTGGATACCCAGCAACCGGAGGGCCCCGGTGTTTGATGGGCGGAGGACCCCCGACCATCTGGGACGGTGGAGTACGAGCCGGGCCTGGATTGGCGAGGGGGCTGGTGCGGCCGATGGCGCCTGGAGGCCTGGCGGAAGTTTGCTGAGTAGCTGGGCGGTCGCGGACCAGCCTGGGTGATTCATTGGAGGCTCTGTTGGGATGGGTTGGATGCACTCGACGGGAGGGCACCCGAGCGCGATGGGAAGAGCGGCGGTAGTTGAGGCGCTCCTGGCGGCGGGGTCGGGCTCTGCAGCACACTGGGATTCGGACTGGCGTTCCCCGTGGGTGGCTGCTGCTGCTGCTGCTGGGGTTGGATCGAGGCGCTCGATTCCATTTTGCCGAAACCAAAGCCTTTCAGGCGGGAGTTCAGAGAACTCATAAGGGAAAGGTCGGGAGGAAAGTTCGAGAGAGAAAGAGGAGAAAAGGGAAGGGACACACACGATCGGGGGGCGGGGAGGAGGGGACGGGGTGAGACGGACGGGAGCTGTGGGCGGCGGCGGGCTGGGCAGAGCCAAGAAAGAAAGCTGAATCGGGGAAAGGGGGGGGAAAATTAGGTGCTGTCGACTGGGGCTAGGACTCAGTCGCAGGCATGTGGGTTCACGGCTCGCAGGACGAGAGGAAGGGCGGTCGCTGGACTGCGTGCGTGCGGCTCGTGGGCTTGAGCTGCTTGCTTGGTGGGAAGCACTGGCTGTTGTTCTGGCTCATCCGATCAAAGGAAATTGATCCCGGGCTCGGTTCTGTGGCTGAGATGGGCTCTCCCTTGCCAACGCACTCTGGGCGAACGAAATTGGTGAGCGGTTGATAAGGCTGAGCCGGTTGGTGATGGCTCTGGCAGCGCGGGGCTGCTTCCTGCGCTCCACATCCCTTGCAGCCCTGGAAACCACGCGGTTCGGACGAAACGCAGCAGCAACAGTCTTTCCCCTCCGGATGGCAGGATAGAGGCAATTGTCATCAACACAAATATCAGGACGTCTATCTTTACCAAAAAGTCAACCTCCCCCTTCGAGGCCTGGAAACCCGACTTGCACAGGCGACGAGAGAGCAGTAAGTGAAGATCTTACTTCCCGCAGGCCTTCATGCCATCATCTGCAGGAGGGACCCACACCTTGGGCTCGGGATGGCGGGCGGCAGCTTCAAGGTAAAACAGGCAGTGTAAGGATGGATGTGCCTTTCGAAGCGTTCCATTGTTCCACCAGCACATCGTCGCGATCATAAATTTGTGCAACAACAGCATCTCAACTGGGCATGAGAAGGCGATGGCTGTTATCGAGATCAGCTCCCCAGAGGTGGGTGAGACAGACGGGTCTCCAACATCACGACAACAAGTACCTGTCCCGCCTCTCACATTCCGTACCTGAGGACCAGGCGGAGTTTCTCGCCAAATGTCGGCACTCTTTTGCCACATTTGCACCCGACGCGTCTCGGTGCTGACAGAATTATTCAGGCAGGACCCCGTCGTGGTCTGAGCTTAGAACGATCCGCAGCCACGGCAGGAGGGTGAGATCTGATTGCTGGTCCTGTGGGATCATTTCGACCTAAGGCTGGGACAACACTCTGGCGGTGCCTGATCTAAGCCGAACCGGGACATCTGGTAGGACCTTCGTAGGACTTGGGACGTTTGTGGGCCTGTGGCTGAGCTTCGAGGCGCGGTTCCTGCTTACCGCGGCAAGCGACCAATCAGTGTCTTGAAGCCCTGCGCTTCTCATTGGTGGCGGAGCCCCCCAGCCGGCGGAATGTTGCTCCTCCCTGTCATGTCAGACGGTTGGCCATGATGTGCAACAACTTCCATTGCCATGGACAACGTGGATCCTTCGTCTCACGGCACTGCTGAGTGACATGGGGACCTCATGATGTCTCGCTCGGTTGGTTTGATGCTCTGTTTCTGACCCTCACAACACCGCCTCCAAGAGATGCCGCCCCAACCCGCAAGCTCTGCTTTTTCGTCGATCTCCATACCGCTTTTCTCAACTATCAGAATCATTCGTGCTTCATATCGTCTTAAACGGCCGCCAACGCCACGTGATGAGGGCCCCCTGGACGGAAGAACAAACAATCTGCCGAGTGGTGACAGCCAGCCAGAATGTGACTATGGGCGCATCAGTGGGACAAAGACCCTCGATAGGCCCATTTCTCGATCTCGTACAGTATTGGAAATGAAGCCGAACGATTCCACCACCCCGACGTACCGTTGTTGGACTCTTTTCTCCCTCGATGGTGGCATCTGGTGCCCTCGGGGACACAGAGTTCTGCTGTCATCCAGCACCACCCCTTGTCGGCTCTGAATCGATCGAGGCTCAGAATACACTGGAGGCTGATGTTCTCTGACCCCAGTACCCTGGAGGCTTGCTGCATTCTCACGACGGCCAACTTCCCGTTCCGAGCAAGGCTCACCCGCCGGAAAGACGCAGCATAGTCCTTCTGAGGGAGGCTTTGGCTCGCCCAGTCTTCCAATGTTGCGTCCCTGCCACAATCAGCGGAAGCAAGAACCCACCACTGTCTCAACCTCCAGTCACGTCTTGTCCGGCCTGAACCCCGCGAACTCATGGTCTTTCACACTTCAGTTCCGTCTATCCTCACATCAGACTTGGACATGAGTTTGACCCGTGGTAGTATCCATCGTGCGCACCACGAACCGAGCCTGTTCAAGTCGGCAGGGTCTTCGCGCCTGGAAAGATAGACTTCCTTACACCGGATCCAACATGACACTGCCTTTGGATCGCTGGTCTCTTGGTTTTCTCAGATTCCCGTACCACCGCTAGCAAACCGATCAGAATGACGGGCCTGTGTCGTGGAGGCTCGAGACTTAAATTGTATCCCGCAATCGCCTGCCTGGGGACTTTACTTGTGGCTAAGGGTATCCCCAACCTCGTCACCTGCTGCTCCGACCGTCCTCTCGTTGCGCACCAACCATAACCTGAGACTCGTACGGGGTCGGCCTGGTCTCCATGGGCCAGAATGAGGTACCTGGGGAAGGATTTCCAGAATCCTCTTCGGCTTTGATGCCGGAAGCCCCACCCTTCTGGGTCATCATGCAGTATATTGCTTGCCTGCCCGTCGCTCTCGAAGGTTGAGCTTCAGGCCCTTGAATGAGAGCCGGCTGGACATACGACCGCTGACCCCATCAGCCACATCGACATCTCGAGACGATGAAATCCCCGTCTGATCATCCGACGACAATATGTACGGTGCTCTTCCAGGACTATCCGCGCCTACCTCGGAGCAGTGCGCTGATGTTTGATGCCGAGTCCTACGCTGACGGAGCAGCCCTTTGTTGGGCCGTCTATCAACCCATCACCAGTCCTGCTATGAACCAAGTTGAGAACCTACGCCTAACGCTCCCCTGTGGTGCGATTTCTCGAGGGACACAGATGGGGCAATAATGGCTGAACCTCGCAACATTTTGTTGTCTCTGGATCATATTTCAAGCCGTTACGCTCCCTAGCATCATCGTATACGGTGTCACGACCTAGGTTTTGCTGGGATTCAGTAAACTGGCGCCCGATTAAAATGCTATTTTATTTTACCCTTTGCGGTAATTGGTCCTCTTACATGTGATATGGTATCATATACCAGACCCGCAAGACAGCTGTTGACGATGGCGATGGAATCTGCATAACTTAAAATCTTGAAATTGAAATCGGCGGCGGTCATTTAACAATGCGCAACCAAGCCACTCGAAGATGCCGTGTTCGCCATCTCAGTTGAGGGGGTCGTTGCCCCAGTCTGCGTCCGAGCAACACGCGTCAGAGTGCAACTTCTCGACGTCCAGAGAGGAACCGACAGATGCCTCCCAAATGCCGCTGCTCGCATACCACTTGCATTCTCTCGAGTGCCGGATCCCTTGCAACCACCTTGCAGTAGACTGATCGGTGAACCGTCATGCTTGAGGAGCTGCAGGTGAGTATGAGCAGCCCCGATGCCAGGCCTGTCTGTTTGGCTGCACCATGGAGTATCGCGAGTGGAGGCTGTCGTCTGGAGTCGAGGTTACAGTGCCACCAACAGGGACACTTTACCGTACCCTATCCTTGCTGGTGCATGCCACGCGAGACGGGAGCTCCCAAACCAATGACATTGCGACCAGTCCTTCCACTGGAGCTGGATTCTGAGATCGTCGCCGCGAGTGTCGATACCTTAGCTCACACAAGGAGACTGGCTCATCCCTGTCCCCAGGTTGCACTGTGAGAAGAGAGATGAACGACGCCAAAAGTTCTTATCCCCGCTTATCAAGTCCAACACTCTCCCGTTCTTGGCGCGCGATCCCAGACCCTGGCAGAGTCCCACATCCAGGTTTGTCTTGGGAAGACGACCAGCCCCTCTTTTCAACCCGGACTTCCCATGCTCATCTGCCTTGGTTTGTGATCGACGAGGACGGGTGTCCGCTGCTGTGTTCGAGTCTCGCGTTTCCCAAGTTGTCCGTTCGCTCTGACCGTGAATCGAATCTATCACTGCTCCTTCCAAGAGACCTCGACCTGCCGAGAGCGCCTTTCTTGACGACAAAGATCCTTCAGCGACCTTTCGTCGCACCTTGGTGGGAAAGCGCCGCCTGATATCTGTGGCTTGCCATCCCGCGCCCTAGTGGCTGCTCCATTGACCATTGACGAATCCCACGAGGAGGAAGGTGTGAGGGGAAGGCAAACAAAAATTGAACCAGCCTTGGACCGCATCCGCACCACCATAACCCTCTGAGGAGCCCTGACCACCCGCCCAGACTTCAACACCAGGTTCCTCTTCGAATTTCGACAAGCATAAACGAACTGCAGCAACGCCGTTGCGGACCGATCCTGCGGACCGAGCTACCACCGTCTAATTCGCCGACTCTGCTAGCCTCGCGCGGCATCTCGCTCCGCGGCCTGTATCTCTGCAGGCGCCTGGGTCTGAGTGAGCGATAATTTCTTCTACGAGGCTCCAGTAGCTCCGAGGCCGCAACGGAGGCAGCAGCCGGGGCATGACTTCATTGGGCGACTGGCACCCAAATCCGGGCCGTTTCCACTCGAGAGAAGAGCGAACATACCCCCAGACGCCCCACTAGCTGCCCCGACCAGCCTATCACACCTGGAACCCAATCGCGGGGACCCCTTGCAACCGCCAAAACGTCATCCCCAAAGTTGTCGGGCGCCTCGGGGCGCACCCTTAAGAGCTCTCCAGCTGCTGCTGGGAGGTCGAGTCGCAATTCCCGCAGTTTTCGCTGTCCATCTCGGAACTTGGTGCGCGTGTGTCTCGTGGCTGTTCTGGTGCTGGTCCTGGTACGTCGAAAAGCCTGCCTGCGTCTTGACAATTTCGTTTGGTGCATTTCTTGCAGGAACAAAGGATGGACATCTTGACCTCGAAGCTTGCGCTGCCCCACATGAGACTAACCCGTGCCCCTCCAACCAACCTGGAACCTCGACACCCCACCAACATTGACCGAGTGCATGCTTCATGTCCTGAACTGGTGCTGCTTCTGGACCTGCAATTGCACGTGTGCCATAGTCATGGTCACTCGGACTGACGAAGCCTTCTCTTTTATAAGGTCCTCCAATTCTCCCTCCGACACTCCGACAGCCAGCATTCTTCGGTCTATCATCCCCATTTTCGCCCCTCGCAGCCAGCCCACCCTCATCTTCCCCGCCACCGAGCAGCTCATTCTCCTCGTGCAGCTCCAGGTTACGATCCTCGATACTGCGAGAACCCAGACACCTTTCCACCGAAGTACCCATCTCAAAACCACTCGCTATGACTCTCGAGCAGGAAACCAAGGCGATTGTCGCCCAGTTCGAGTTCTCGGACGAGGATGTGAACAAGAGCGTCAAGGAGTTCCTCCGACAGATGGGTACGTCAGTCCTGGCGCCGCCAAGCATTACTCTCGCTAACGTGGCGCAAAAGAGGAGGGGCTCGAGAAGGACGGGACGAGCTTGAGCCAGATTCCGACCTATGTTACCGCCGTGCCCAATGGCACCGAAAAGGTTGGTTTCGAGCATTCTTTCGCAGGTTGTCACCGAACTAACGACCATCCCCACAGGGCCTCTACATGGCCGTCGACCTCGGCGGCACCAACTTCCGTGTTTGCTCTATCAAGCTCAACGGTGATGGCACATTCAACCTTACCTCCGACAAGGTCGCGATTCCCAAGGAGCTCATGGTTGCCAAGACGGCGCAAGAGCTCTTCGCTTTCCTCGCCCTTCAGATCAAGCTTTTCCTTGAGAAGCATCACGGCGACCACTTCGAGCAGCATATCAGGCGGCGTATGACCGTGAGCTCCCCGAGGGCTACCGCGACGAGCACGTCTTCCGCATGGGCTTCACCTTCAGTTCCCCGTGCAAACAGCATTGGCATCAACAAAGGGAACCTCATAAGATGGACAAAGGGCTTCGACATCCCGGATGCCGTCGGCAAGTGATGTGTGTGCCCTGCTGCAGGATAGATCGACAAGCTCCACCTTCCCGTGAAGGTGGCCGCACTCGTGAACGACACGGTCGGGACCCTGATGGCCCTTTCGTATGGCTCCCCTGGTAAGCACGGTGCCGTGCTGGGTGCCATCTTCGTACCGGCACCAACGGCGCGTACCTCGAGAAGCTGTCCAAGCTGAAGAAGCCCCTGACTGGCGATTACGACAAGTCTACCGGTATGATGGTCATCAACACTGAATGGGGCTCCTTCGATAATCAGCTCAACGTCCTGCCAACACGCCCTGGGACATTGCTCTGGACCAGTCCACCGTCAACCCCGGCCTCCAGATGTACGAGAAGCGCGTCTCGGCATGTTTCTCGGCGAGATTCTCCGCTTGGCCATCCTCGATCTGCTGAAGAACCCGAACGTTGCCTTCTTTAAGGACGAAAACTCGAGCTCCAACGACTGGAGGTCGACGACCGATATCGCCCCCTACTGGCCTCTACAAGCCCTGGGGCGTCGACACCTCGATAATGTCGCTCGCCGCGGGCGATAACACCCCCGCGCTGTCGGTCCTCCGCCAGGGCCTCGAGTCGACCCTGCACATCTACACGCCCGCCTACGAAGACGCCCTGGCCTTCAAGTCCATCTCGGGCGCCATCGGGCGCCGCGCCGCACGCCTCTCAGCCGTTGCCATCGCCGCCATCGTCCTCCAGACTGGCAAGCTGACCGACCCCGAGCACGATGACGAGCCCATCGACATTGGCGTCGACGGCAGCCTGGTCGAGCACTATCCCTACTTCACAGAGATGATCTATGAGGCGCTTCGCGTCATTGACGGGGTCGGCGAGGAGGGCGCCAAGCGCATCCGTATCGAATTGCCAAGGATGGGTCTGGCGTCGGCGCCGCGCTGATCGCGCTGGTGGCCGCCGGCATGGAGAAGGCAGGCGCGACCAGCAATGCTGACTACCTGGGTGAGCTGCGCAAGAATGTCAAGCTGGAGACGGTAGACGAAAAGGCCACGGCCGATTAGGAATCGGCCGGTGGGCTCCCTCGGCGGTTGCGCGCGCGAGAAAGGGCGCTAGGAACAAGTGCTGCGGATCATGTGAGGGTTTATCATGGCTCGTCATGGCGGTTGAGCAGCTCTGCTGCAGCAGCTCTTGCCAGGGAATGGGGCAGCGAACTACAAACGAATGTATGAGTCTTCATCATCATCATAGTGGGTTGCGAATAGGGCAACCATCAGCCCTCGGTTAAGCATTGGGTTTTGCTTCTTCTCTTTTTATACAGCTCTCACTTCATTGGGTCGGTCGGATCTCAGGGATGGATGGGTTCTATCTGGCCGCACCGCGGTCATGGCTTCGTTGACAACCTGGTTCATTTGAAGGCTAGCGGTTATCTGCTATTGCTTGGTAGCTTTGAGGAAGACCAGCGGGCATCAATATCATGGCTAGGTTGGCATCCATCACGCATTCAATCAACATCAAACATACTGAATCTCTCGCTTTGACAATAGGGTCTGTTTGTCTCCGCTGGTGATTGCTTGAGCTATCATCATCTACGGCTGCTTCGTTGACCATAAGCATACTCAGACATCTCGCAATTTCTCCCAATTTCCTCGAGTTTTGCGCGGCCCTCGACTTTTATGCGGCGCAAAGCGATACTCACCCGACCCATGCCTTACGCATCCATATCCATATGACTGGTATGCACGCTTTCGTACCCTGCTGTTGCTGTCCGAGCATTACTGATGAAATAAAACGTAAGGTTTGATGCCCGCCCCAAGTACGTGCATGTGACTGCCTGACGGCCGACTGGTTGAGCCCCAACTCGAACTCCACATGCTCAGCACAGCGTACTCCTCCCACGCAGGGGCAGCATCCAACAGCCCCGTAACCAAACATCCTGCCTTCTTCTCTTCGTCCTTCTTCTCTTCCTCCTCCTCCTCTTCCTCCTCCTCCTCTTCCTCCTCCTCCTCTTCCTCCTCCTCCTCTTCCTCCTGCTCACAACTTTCCTTTGCACAGACGCGCATCCTCACCAATCATGCCGAAACACTCACCTTCACTCTCCGCCCGCCCCCGATCTCGCCCAACCACGCCCGATTTTCATCTCTCCACCCCAAAAACCATCACCCAACCTTCCACTCCACATACCCTCGGCTCCTCATAGGAAGCGGTTTACGGGTTCCCAAACGCAGCACTAGAGGTACTCCCTCCCGCGCCTTTTCTGCCCGTCCCAACGGCCGAGCTACTCCTAGAACTCGCCCCGGAAGTGGGCCCGCCACTTCCGTTTGCAGCCCCATTATTGTTCGGAACGATAGCTGTGTCTGGCTGCTGTTCTTGGTAGTCCACGACTCCCCGTCGCGGCGGTGACCATGTCGGCGGGGAGGTCGTTCCACTCTGTCTCGGGACGGGTGTTTGGAACGAGAGGGACGAGGTCGTGGACGGGGCAGGGGACGCTGTCGGTTTGCGCGGGGGTCCTGTAGGGGGCCTGTCGCGGGACGTGTCGATGGGGTTGATGTTGATGGACGGGGCCTGCTGTGTTTGTTGTTGTTGTTGTTGTTGTTGTCGACGGGGAGGGGGTGATAGTGTTGAGGGTAGTGTGGTGGTGCGGAGGGTTGGTGATTTGGGGGAGGTTGATCGCTGCTGTCAGACGGCCCCTGGGACAGTATTTCCAGGGGTTTGGTTTTGAGGTGGGTTGTTCGGGTTGGGTGGTTGGTTGTGGTTGAGATGTGCAATGGGTATTGGGCCCGATGTGCCGCTTCACCACCCACGCCGTGTCCGGCCGCAGCTTTGAAGTAATACCCCTTGACCGGCTCGCGGCCCTCGCGGGTGAAGCCCCGCGCCTCGTACCACTTCAGCCCTTCTTCATTTTCCGTCCACACGTGTGCGTAGATTGTGCGCGCGTCGATGCTGGATCCTGCTGCGGGGAGGATGGCGGCGCTCGCGATGATGTGTTCGAGCGCCGCGCGGCAAGGCCGAGCGAGCGGTAAGGGAGAGCAGGACTAGCGATTGGATGTAGATCGCGTGTGTATGTGTGTTGAGGTCGATCTCGGCGCGTTTGTGTGCCTTTGACGGCGGTGGTGGCAGGGCAGTGGCTGGCCCTGGGCATCGACGAAAGGGTCAGGCTCGAGCCGGCAGATCAACCCCCCGATTACCTTTGGCTCGTCCTGTCTGAGTCCTGCCAGAGGATGACGCGCGAGAAGATGCCCGAGACGAGAGGGTCAAGAGCCTTGGCGTAGAACGAGTCGGGGTACGCGACGGGCAGGAGCAGCGAGTTGATCCGCCGTAATGCCGGGATATGGTGCTCTTCGAGGGTACAATGGTCGCGCCGGTTGGGAGCGACGGCGGCGAGGGCAGGACGGGGATGCCGTTCGGAGGGAGGGTTACGGGTATCGTGACGGGTTTGGGAACTGTTAGTGGCAGCGGCGGCGCTGGGGGGGCGCCAGGCGGTGATGCTACCGCTGCTGCGACATCTTTTTGTCGTTTGGGCCTTGTGGCGGGTATTTGGAGGGCAGCGTACTCGGGCTGGCGCCGAGGCTGGAAGAACGAGCGGATCGAGGACTGCTGGGCACGCGACATCATTCCGGTGGGCGGGAGGATCTTAAGCCAGTATCATGGTCGAGTCACGAGTTGCGCGCTTGTGCCACTTGTTAAATCGTGAATTCTGTGGTCCAACAAGGTTGTTGCTGCCCCTGGGGACCCTTGTTTGTTCGACAGGGGAGCTGAAAGCGGACAGGCGTCAGCCCAGGCGGGTTGAGCATTTCGCAGCCCCACAACCCCCTGCTCTTGAGCTGTGGAGTCTCGAATTGAAAATGGAAGCTGCTGTCGACTGCAGGTTTCGATTCCTTATTGCGCGTGTCTTCCTGCATGTAACTTTCAATGTACGAAGGAGGATCTCGAGAGCGTATTATGTAGCCTGTCACAGGACGAGTTTTGTCATTTTTTTCTTGGGTGTCTTCCAGGAACTGCAGAACTCGACTGCAAACCAGCCTCCCGCCACCGCCTTTTTCTTCCGGCAGAAATGCAAAGATCGGTGATTTGCGAGATGGCGGAACCTCGAGAACTCAAAACACTTAAAGACGACCTTGGGGTCGTTGCTATTGTTCCTTCAGACAGTGGCAGGCTCGACAGCAATGCCTTGTGACTTATGTCTCAATCAGCCCCTCTGCATATTCACTATATTGCACTTTCCATTACATGCATCAAGATCGGCAGGCGGTAGGCCAATTTGGTAGCGACATCTGTAATTCAGGGATTGTTTCCCCCCATGCATGCGGTTGGTTCCACTGTCTGGTTGTGCCTCGACGCCCTAACAAAACCGCGGTTGGTGGGCTGACAGCATTTTCCCTTCCATTCATTTGCCTGCTTGCGTCCACCCGTCGCAGGAAAGCAGTCATCACCAAGCCACTCTTCGACGAGAACCCAAGTTTTGATTTTGGGTCTGGCCGACCAACAAGACCGCTTTTCTCACTTCCCCATCCCTTGTTCTGGCACCGGTGTTTGCCGGGCTGAGCCTGCTGCAACCGGGCACTGGGGACAGCTTTCCCCCGTTTCCCGAGTTCGAGAAAGCACAAATTCGGCCGCGGTCAATTGCCGTTGGATGGTGCTGCTTGCCGCCTGGAGACACGAAACCTCGCCACAGGACACTCAGCCTCATATTTGACTCCCGACAGACACATCCACCATGTCCTCAGAGACGGGAGCGACCGGCAAAGCCGGCGTCATCGTGGCTCCTGACGATGCGTCTCCCATGGACAAGCTTGTAAGTCGCACGTCTGCCGCTGAACTCCACTCTTCTGACATGGCTGCCGCCTTGCAGTCCCATGCCGTCGTTGACGACCTATTATTACAACGTCATCCACGACCTCCTGGTCAAGGTGCACCGAGATAGAAGATTGCCCGCGCGAACACGGCCGCCATCGAGGTCGAGAAACTGGCCATGAACACCACCGACGGCGCCACCACCGATTCCAGGCCTGACGTCGAGGTCCACACAGATGCCGCGATATACAAGGACGGCAAGGTGACCCTCAAGGGCAACCCCCTCAAGACGACCAAGGAGATCCTCTGCCCGCGATGCACCTGCCCCGCCTGCTGTACCCGACCGACGGCAAGGGTGCCAGAAAGCCGGACCCCGTCACATCTACTGCAAAAAGCAACCCTACATCGACAAGCCCGGCTACGACATCTACGGCCAGACGTGGGTTGCCCCTGGGCCGGGGCGGGGGAAGAAGAAGAAGGACCAGAAGCTGGACCCCAACGACCCGAGCTCGCCCGCGCCCGGCACGGAGGGCAGCGCCAAAGACCGCCCGCCGAACGTGTTGAGCTCCCCAGCGCCACGTGCTCCAAGTGCAAGCGGTGTATCTGGTGACGCGCCTCAACAACCACATGGGCTCGTGCATCGGCAACAGCGGCCGCAACGCCAGCGGGCGGCGCAGAAGATCATCAACGGCAGCAACGGTGGCAGCCAGAATAACGACAACACCCCTCCGGGCAGCCAGAAAGGCACGCCTCTACCGGCAGCCGCGCCGCCAGCCCAAGAAGCGCGACGTCGACGAGTTCGAGGAGGACCCGAGGAGTCGGACGCGCTCAACCCCAAGAAGAAGAAGGTGAAGCCGAACCCCTTGAGCAAGAATGATTCTTAAGGCCAAGAGCCCCGCCGCCCCCGGGGGGCTCAAGAAGGACAAGCCGAAGGTGACCTCAAACCTCAACGTGGAACAGAAGGTGGATGACGACAACGGCAAGGACTCTGTGCAAGTCGCGCCCAAGAAGCCGACACCGGCCTCGAAGGGCGCTTCGCCCGCCAAGAAGATCAAGCTCAATCCCTCCAAACCGCCGCTGCCCTCGCCGGCTGGCAAGAAGGCCAAGCGTGACCGCGACATGGAGAGCGAGTCGTCTGGCACGCTGTCGTCGCCGCCTCGTTAGCCAACACATCGTGCAACATCGGTCCTTTTCTTTGACATTGCATTCTTCTTCGCATTGCATCGGTCTGGATTCGGATAGGTCTTTCTGCATCGCCCACGCCGGGCTGGTCGGGTTGGGGCGTTTTTTTTTTCTTTTGCTTTCTGCATTCAGGGACTCCGGGCATATGACGGGGGAGCATTATATCCTGTGTTATTACCACGGCGAAAAGGAACCAAGCCGCGCCGGACAGCGAAAGATAACAGGAAGAATAGGCGTTGTGGAGTGATTAGGCGTATAAACGGCGGGACGGTTTGGGAGGCCGTATGAGACGGTTTGGTTGCCCAGTTCGCTTGCTGGGTTGCAGATGAAAATCGAAGAGTGTAATGTCCTGCGTGCTTGCTGTAAACAGCAGGCCTTTTGCATTGTAGTTATATGCTCCTGAGGGAGTCACGCAGGTGCCTCTGTCCAGGCAAACGAATGAAAAATGGACCGGTACATGGTCACTGTGATGCTCATACCTGAGTGCGTACGTTCCCAACTTCATCTCACATGGGATTAACCGCCTTAACCCTCCAAAGTGATACCCTCATCCTCATGATGCAATCATCCACGAAGACCGGTCTACATGTAGTTGGCCAAAACTCAAAACGCTTCATTGCTTACTTCCCAAACTTCCCCCATCCCTCACACTCAACCCCCTACGCTCCTCTAGCGGATCAAACCTCCTCCTCCCCGGTAACGACCCACGCCTTATTGATCTTGACCTCTGTCCTCGGCCGATCGTCCTTGTCCGTCGGCACCAACCCCATCCGCCGCACCACTTGGATGCCCTTTTTGACCCTGCCAAAGATGGTGTGCTTGCCGTCGAGCCAGGGAGTTGGGCCAGCGTGATAAAGAACTGACTGCCGTTGGTGTTGGGGCCGGCATTGGCCATGCTGAGAATCCCGCCGGTGGTCTGCTCCACATACACACAGCGTTAGTTAGCCCCCTTTCCCCTTCCCTTCACCCTCACCTCACCACCACCGCCGCCACAACCACCACCATCTCTCACACACCTCATCGTGAGAGGATATAGGGAAAGGGAAAAATAAAAACGTACGCTTCAACTCCGGGCTGATCTCGTCCGCAAACTTCTCCCCGTAGATGCTCTCGCCCCCCCTGCCCGTGCCCGTTGGGTCTCCGCCCTGGATCATGAAGTCGGCGATGATGCGGTGGAAGACGGTGCCATCGTAGTAGCCGCGCGACGCGAGCGTGCTGAAGTTCTGGCAGGTGCGCGGCGTGCTGCGTGTAGAGCTCCACGACGATCGTGCCCTGCAAAAACAAGGGAACAGAACTGTGTGAGCGGTGAGGCTCGGGGAAGAATGAGTAGGAGCTCAGAGTCATACCATGGTGGTCTCGAGGGCTACGTCTGTTGCCATTTTGGTGCTGGTAAAGGTGAGGTCAGTTGTGAGTTTGAAGTGAGAGTGTGAATGAATGGGGTGGGATGAGTGAGATTTGATGGACGAACTTCAGTTGTGGTGATAAAAATAAAGTTCTCGACGAGCCGGTAGAACGTGATGTTAGATCCAGGAGACAGGGGTATCTGACGAGGTCATCAATGTGGATTACGAGGCAGATGAGTTACATGGAATAATCGAGTGAGTTGCAGTTCATTCCCAGTTACAGTCACCAAAGGTTGGTATTGGATCAATGCCCTCGCACTGCATTTCAGCGACCTCCCGCAGCCACTGCATAGACCGTGCCGATATGTACTTCAACACTGTGTGCTGCAAGCCCGCCGACGGTATCTTTGTCCTTCTCTTTCTATACTTAGCACGTAACATGGAGCAAAGCCCTCACTGCCGAAGGATCATGGAAATCCCTGCATCACTTGTGGTTTCTAATTTACAAGACATGAATGTACCTGGACGTTTGAAGCATCACCATTGTTCCCATATAAATGGCTAGACGGATCAGTGTAAAACACAAATCTCTTCTGATCTGCACTCACAACCCCGAGAATCTCAACCAGCCCGTCTACTTGGAACGTGGAAATCCGAGGACGAAGATAATAAGGACAAAAGAAAAGACGGAAAAAGACCAGACTTCGGCAGACAAGTCCGTACTTGAGTAAGATAACCATATCAGCCTCCGAGTACCGCTCCAGTGAGAAACAACACCGGGGCGGATGGTCTGAGACAGTCGCCCAGTTCCTACTCCGAGGGAGAGGTGCAAACATGTCGGCAGGCGGAGAGGGCTGCTGCGTGGTCCATGTCAGTCATACGGCAATATCTCCCTCACTCGGAGGTTGAACCACCCATCGTCCCTGAGAACATGGGACGGCAACCTCTCCATGGGTGTCCTCCCCAAGTTGTCTCTCGCGTTCACAGTGGCATTCCGATCCTGAAGCAGCCTGAGCGCACCCAGGTTCCTGCACTCGATCACCAGATGTACCGGCGCCTGTCACGATTCATCGGGCAGGTCGAGAGACGTGTTCGACGAGGTAACGAGATACTCGAAGAATCCCATAGTCCGAGGTGCATGGCACAGTACACCCAGCTGCCCTAGGAGGAAAAGCGATCTCGTCGAAACATTGCTTTTCTCGAGTAAGATCCAAGCCAAAGGCTTGGATAACACGGGTACATCAAGACCTAGTGAACTAACCACGGATTTCCTGTAAATGCAACCATCAGCCCCTAGACACCGCACGCCTACAGTAACCCCTGGTTTGCTCAGAGTTGGATTGTGTGAGGCATCTGCGAGGACGGGAGGCTCACCGTGCCGTCGTTCATCCGTACGACTGCCCAGAGTAGTCCTGAATGCCCGCTACCAGTCTGATACAGTCATCTTCGCCATCTGCGTTTCGGCACTCCATGTCTATGTATCCTGGCAGGTGTTGGCCTGGAGAGGCAAAGAAAGGATGGTCATGAGAGACCCGGCTTCGAACCGATAAACGAACCCCAGCCCTGGCCTTGCCGTCAGTCCTTATGCGAGCAGGAGCACCACTTGGTGTCTCGTCCTGTGATTGGACTGGATAATGCATTCTATATCTAGATGAGTGGTTCCAGATGAAGATTGGGGACACTGAACTCTGAGATGTCCGTGGGGTGGCACTCGCACCAGTGGGCAGATCAAACTCTCTTCCGAACAAGAGGTGCTTGAGAGGTTGAAATGCTGGATACTGCGACGCCACGAAAACTTGAATGGCTCCCGGGTTCAGCGGCCTTAGGAAGACAGGCCCAACAATGACCCAAGATACAACTCGTGCTTGTGGAAGCATCGGTATTATTGCACTAAGATTCAAGCCAAAAGCGAGACGAAATACACCCAAATTTCGCCATTTTGCTGTACATTCAACATCAGCCCCTGGACACTGCAACACCAACCGCACACCTCAATCGCTGGTCTCCTCCTCCGCTACCTCAGCAAGTCCCTTCACAACGCAGCTGCGCCCAACACGCCCAGAAGCGCGCCCGCCCCCATGATAGCCGGCGTAGCCATCACGCCGGCCGCGCCACCCGTGCTCGTGCTCGTGCTCGTCGTCGTGAACACGCTGGTCATGGTAGCCTTGGTCTGGCTGCCCTCGGCGTTGGTGCCGGTGGATGTCGTCAGAGACGTCAACGTGCCGGTGATGGTGGTGACGGTGCTGCTTGTGATCGATTCGGTGCTCGAGGTGGTGGTGGCGCTGGCCGTCGTGCCGCTCTCGGTGCCGGTGGTGGTGGCCGAGTGGGTGGCGGCCGTGGCAAAGTAGCTCTTGCACTGGGCCTCGCCAGCGCTCTGGGCCTGGAGGACGAGGGTGCCGCAGCTCTGGACCAGGCACGGGGCGGCGGTGGCGGCAATCTTGGCCTGGCTCGGGCCGCACTGGCAGCCGATGTCGTCGCCTTTGCAGCCGGCGGCGCTGATGGCGGAAGAGAGGCAGGCAGTCTGGAGGGGTTGTCAGTATGGGGCAATCATGATTGATAGTAGGATGAAAGACATCAACTTACGGCGCAGTCGGGCTGGCCAGAGAAGTTTTGGGCCAGGTAAGGCCGGCGGCGGCGAGGAAGAGGACGGGCTTCATTGTGGCTTGTGTGGGTGATCTGGGCTGAAAGCAGCTTCCAGGAGCTCAATTGGGTTCAGAGGTGCGTGCCGTGTAGCTGACAATTGGGCAAGGACGTCTTCGGGACCAACACGGAGGTGAGAGAAGCTGAGAGAGTTCCGCTGCAGCAAGTAGGAAGCAACCTCGCGACCTTTAAGGCGGGAAAGAGCCCAGCCCAAACCTGGAAGGAAGGGAGCGGCGGGCACACGCCGTCCTGGGCTGACACTCGCCTCGTCATCGAGGGCAGCCACCGCATTCCGATTCGTGGCGAAGGCACGACGTGTTAACGAGAACCTGAATTTGAGGGAGGAGCGGACCACCCCTGCCTTCCCCAGAACGCCACGAGGGGCCCGGATCGAGTGGATTGGCATGGAGATCCCGGATGTCGCTCCGGCTAGTTGCCGCGGGCCCCACACTCACCCAACTTGTGCCATGGAATGGAGGGTGAAGCCTCATTCGCACTTCAACTCAATGCGTTGGGTAACTCTTTGACAGCTCTGACGCGCGATTTCAGGGAAAGGAATCCTGAAAATCCTGTCCGATCGGTTCGATGGTGCCTTGATGGTCTTCCATGTTTGGTACTTGCCGTCGACGCTGGCGCACCCCCCTTGACTGCTCTCAGTGGCGCCCAATATTGGCGGGATGGCGCCCTCCAAAACCTGAGATGAGTGTCTCGGACGGTTATATCGGCTAATGGATGCCCCGTGTCATCGAGGGAGCTCGGCCACGGATTCTAGGGGATTCGAGCTGGTCGGACCAGGATCAACCCCCTGTCGGATGAGGGCAAACTGATGGTATGACGTCGTCTCAGAGCCAATGCAACGGCCGAGCCCACGAACAACCTGATTGATCGCAAAGAGCCAACGTTACAAGCTCGAGTGGAGACGATGCGAGAGAGTGCCGACTTCCGCCTGGGGTCTGGCTAGGTCCGATCATCCCCACTCAGATCGGACAGGGCTGGCTGGTGCAGGGATTTGCAGCTGTGCGGAGTGTTGGCATCGCTGTCGACGAGAGAAGAAAATGCTAAGTTTTGCTCCTACCAGGTATTGCTGAGAGCGGAGGAGGAGTAAAGAGGACGATTTATATTTGTGGAACGAAATAAAGTCATAAGGATAGAAAAAAAAATCTTAGTAAAGATCAAAACCAAAGCGAAAAGTATGAAGAAGGAAAAGGAAAAAGATAAAGGAGAAAGAAAACAACAGAGGTACAGGTGAAGGGAAAAGGAAAATAAAAAAGAAAATGGAAACGAACACGAGAGGAAAAACGAAAAGATTACTGTGACAATGAACCAGGAGGGAAGAAAGGATAAAAGTAGAGTGCGTATCATAGAGAGCGAACTAGCTTCCAAGTGACTTTTGAGGACCCAGGCAAAGACGAGTAAAAGGATCTCTGCCAGAAAAAAGAACTCCTCGGGAAAGGCTCGAACTTTCAACCTCCTGATTAACAGTCAGACGCGCTAGCCAATTGCGCCACGAGGAAGACCCGCTTTTCCTTTATAATTTGCTCTGTGTGATAGAAGTTTATTAGTGTTTATTACTTAGACGGTGCTTCATCAACAACGTTGAGATACAAATTTCGATATCCATGTCAACGAGACTGTACACCCTTTCCACGCTTCTCGTGTTCCCGCGTCACCAGTATACCTTCTGACCAACATAAGCTTCCTTGTTCAAGCTATAGGAGCCGGCGTTATCTCTACTGGCGCCTGTACGGTGGTCTTCCTGATTCCGTCCATGTTTTGTCGGTTGGACCACATGGTCTGGGGAGAGTTGGCTGGTGAACTTCGAGGGAGTTTGAGAGCTTGAAGTCATGTTTGTATTATGCACCGCTAACCTTCCGGTCTCCGGGGACGGCATGGGACGACTCGCGGTCCAGTCCAGATCTTCATTTTGCCCTTTTGAAGGCTATACCATGCTGGCCGTCCGGGGTAACCATCGGGTCACTGAGTCTTAAGCCTTCCAAAACACTGATGCCTTTGTTCCCCAGTTCGCGCCCCCCTCTTATTTTCACAACTGACTCTTACGAGCTGGAAAAACTGGGTATCTAATCCATAGGCACCGCACCCTGCCTCCCGTCAAACCTCCCCGCTCTGCCCTGGAAATGGCGCAACCGCAAGACGCCAACGGCCTTCTGACGCGGCCAGTGCAACCGGGCAAACCCCTCTGTGGACCAAAAACGCCGAACGCGCAACTGCAGGAATCGCATGTGGAAAAGCAGAAGGCCGCAAACTGGATCTACTGTCGGGCGAGCACAGGTAAACTGGAATGCTGATGGAGGATGCCATCTCCACATCCGGAGTGCTGGGGTTCAAGCCCCGGGTCAGAGCTTGACTCCCTCCAGGCGGAGTACCTTCGATTTATCCCGAGCAGCTGGGAGCGGAAGTCGATGATCCCGCGGGCTATGGTGTTGAAGTCCTTGACCTTGTCGGCTTTGAATCTCTGCAGGAGCTCCCGAAGACCCTGGATGAACCGGCCCTTCTCCTCGCTGCTGTAGCCGTCTGGATTGCCAAGCTCCAAGAGGATCTGGTCATCTGGGAGGGTAAATCGCCAGGAGTCAGCGTCCGGGAGGGGGAGATGCGAGGTCTGATGTTAGCAGCCCGTGAAGATGACGGGGGAACTTTACCCTGAAGTGCAATGGAGCCAAAATGCTGGAACTGGCAGTGGCCGGGCACTGTTCTCCATTCAGTTCAAAGGGGCAGAATTCCCTGTCAGGGTCAATCCTGTTGCTGTAAGTCAGGGATTTCAGACCACCGGCAACTGTATGTTGGTATTCCGGGTGGAAGCGGTAGGCGTGGAAGTAACGAAGGGGCTCTCGTAAGGCTTGAGCACAACCCCAGACTCTGGCGCCGGCTCATCGTGCACCTGTAAATCGGTCAGTCACAAGATGCCGGTTCCGTGGGAAGAAACGACATGTACTTCTGGTGCTGCCTCGCCTTCGAGTTCCTGCGCCGCTTCGCGTGGCTTTGCAACAGTCGATATTTGCTCTGGCAAGGGAGCCGAGGGCTGCCTCGAGCTATTTGTTTCTGCGTCTGCTTCAACACTGCTGACGAGCTCCGCTACCTCTGGGCTAGGTGACCTAGAGTCCAGCTCCATCGGCGTGGTATCATCAACTTTCGTGCTATGCAGTAGGTCAGGCATGCTGGATGCAGGAGTCGTTTTCTCGACTGGATCGTTGGGCACTGGTGGTGACACCGCATCGTCGGTGGCATCCGCATGGCCATCTGCATCACGGGCCGCAACGCTTGCCTCGCTGTTCGTCGGGGCATCCGCTAATTTGTTAGTCGAAACTTCAAGCACCCTGACAACCCTCTCACTCGCCAACTCGGCGGGAGTTTCTGCAGACTGCTTATCAGAAACACCAGTGGTGGAAGCAGAGCTTGGTTCGCTGGGCTCCGGTTCCTTCGATGCGTCGTCTCCCTGTGACTGTGGGCGGGAAACTTCCGCTTTATCCGTTGACGCCTCGCTAGTTTCGCGGCTTATCTCGGACGCGGCACGTGGCTGATCTGCACCTAAGCCGTTTGGCTGTGGGCTCTCCCACGTGGTGGCAAGCTGTTGCAGCTCATCTGCAAGCTTCTGCTTCTCAGCCATGCTCCTATCAATCTCAGCCTTCAGCTGTGCTTGCTCATCCTGCAGCTGCTGCAGCCGTGCCAGTTTTCTTGCAGGGTCGATTCGACTCGAGGATCTCGAGGCTCACAATCCGGCCTCTACGGTCTGCTCGTTGCCGTGGATCGAGATGCAAAGCTCGGATGGCTTCGGGAGCTTGGTTGATGATGGCTCAGGCGTGAGCTGGGGAGAAGGCCCCTCAAGACGATCCGAGCTGCTCATCGACTCAGCGCTCGATTGGTGGCAGCAGGGGTGTCATTCCCCTTAAGGTCCGACACCTGGCCCGGCTGGTTTGGTGTTACTGAGCCGCCCGACTGCTTGGCTTTCCGCCTCGCCTCTGCAAGGGCAATCCTCCGCTTCATTTCCTGAATCGCCTTCTCCTTCAGATTCAGCTCGGTCTCTCTTCTCTTGTTGACCGGCCCACCAGGTGGCGTTACGGAAGGTGCAGGGCTAGAGAATTGGCGCGGGGAGTAAGTGTCCGTGAGAGGTGGAAAGTCGCGGATGGCTGGGCCACGCTGGCCAGGGATACCACTTGATTGAATTGGCAACGTCTCATCGACGGGTGATCCCATGTCCATATCGATTTCCATTTCCTCGTCGTCGGATGCGTCGCTGACATCGATGATGAGAGAAGTCTCCTTCCTGCTCTGACCAAAAGGCCGTTTGGGAGGTGCTGATCCTGATGAGTACTCGACAAAATCCAATGCCACCGGACGTTTCCGTTGGTTCGTAAGGTTCGGCTGACTGCTCGGTGACACGCCCAGGCCAGGGATTGGTGGGCGAGGTTGAGCAGGAGAAACGTTTGATGCCCTCGGGCCTGTCGAAATCGACACAGAATCAGAGCCAATGGCTGGCTTTAGCTGGGAAACAGACAATCCATTTCCACCGGTTTGGATGACTCCCGAAGCAACGACGTCGGCTGCGGATTTCTGGGCTTGAGCTTCTCGCGACTTCTGCAGAGCCGCTATCTTCTGCTGAAGCAAACGTTCTTTCCTCCCCAGGTTTTGGCTTTTGGTGGAGCCGAAGTCGAGGGTGTTGCCGCAGTCTCCTGTGGTTGTGGCTCCTTCATGTTTTGCTTGGGCTGCGTCGCAGCGGGAGTCGATGGCTTTGGTGCCGCGGGCGCTTTGGCTGCCTTCGCCGCAAGGAGTCGCGCGATACGGTCTTTCCGCTCTTCTCCCTTTCCTGACTGATCAACAATGGTAGATGAATCCTTGGTGGCGGGCGCGGAATGTGACACGGTGTCTCAGCAGTTTGAGCTTGTCTGGCGGAATTGGGTGCGCTGCTCTGGAGTCGTTGTGCCGCTTTTGGTTCAGTGGTGGGTGAGTCTCTGGCGCTCTTTGGGATGTCAAGACGGAGATCGCGAAAAAGGCCCTTGATCAACTTCTCGTCAAATCCTTCGTCAATATAGTTTTGATATTTGACGCCCAAAGGCCACAGCCGCAGGATGGCTTTTTGAGCCTCCTTCTTTGCTTCTTGCAGCGATCTCAAAGAGAGTCGAACCATCTTTTGGCGGTTGGGAAGGGATTCGTCCCTGACCATTGCTGGAGGAAGCAGTCGGAGGTCGCTGCTCTGCAAGTTGCAGACCTGGGACGTGTGGAACTGGAGCATTTGAAGGTGCCTGGATTGAAACTGGCTGGGATCGTGGGGCCGGGTTATCATCTCCTTTGCTTGCCACAGGCTGTGGCGTCGGGATCTCACTCCGAATCTCCCGTGGGGAGAGGAAGGGCGAGTATGATGCTGATCGATCACGACCTGCCAAAAATTAGCATCCGTGTGCTGAGAGCACGAAATGCAGAAATCAAAAGTCATACCCTCGTTATTCCCCGAGTCCTTCCCACCACCATCCTCGTCGCTCCCATAGAATCCTCCTTCAGGAGTGTCCGCAGCGCTCGTAGGTTGGCTTGGATCCACGGTCGGAAGCGGCTTGGAAGCTGGTTGTTCTGGAGCATCTGCGGTGTATTCTCGTGGCTCGTATAGATCCTCAAACTGTCCCTCACTCAGTTCACCCTCCTCCACATCTGCTTCGTGAGCTGGACGGGTCGGTATCGGAGCTGCTGGACCCGAAGGCTTCGCAGCACCCTTCGGGCCACTGGGGCGCGGGTCGGATGAGGGGCCTCCATAAATAGGAGGTGGTGGCACGTTCGGTACGGTCGCTAGAAAGGGCGGCTGCGGAGGACAATTTGTGCTGTTGGGTGGGAAGCCGGGGTAAGTTCCAACCTGGGCCGCCACCTATTCCAAGACCCGGAATATTGGTCGCATTCAGATCAAAAGCGGCTTGCGAGACGCCGCGATTTATTTGAGCGGCGGAAGAGTTGTACTGGGGATGATGGCCAGGGGCGGGAAACCCCGGGATACTCTGGTAGCCGGGCGGTTGGTGTTGTTGGTGTTGGGCCTGAAACTGGCCGTAACCATACAGGTAGGGGTATTGCGACATGGTGTTGACTCGGAAGAGGCCTGCGGCTAGAACTCGGGCATTTCGAGGCAAAGAACCCGGAGGGAAGTGTTGGCGCGCGAGGAGTGCCAACGCAAGGAAGTATCGAGGTTTGTTGCTGCTTGGAGGAAACGCGGTGTCGCGAGAACAAGAACGGTCGCCGTCGGGTTCTGAGTCGTAGTGGACGGCGGGAAAAGATGCGATAATCTGAGAAGAAAATACGGGTGAGTGTTTTGTGACGACTCCAAACCTTCCCTTTCTTCTCGAGATCCCCGCGATGTTGATGAGACCGCGTCGTCAAAAATGTCAGGTTGACATCGGAGAGATGCACGGACCAGAACTGGCAGCGCGGTCAATCGGATGGCGAAGAATCCAGAGGCTGGGCCAGGCCCTCCAGAATGCGCTAATCCTAAACAGGGTCTAGCGTGCACAGGCAGGTTTGCGATCACAGGCGGGGGTTTGCAGCTCCCCAGGTTTGTTTACTTGGCCCAGGATGTGCTCGGGGCAACCGCGACCCAGTTCAGTGGCACCAAGTTCAGGGCACCTTCCTTTGATCCAACAACTCCCTTCTCCTCCAGAAACCATCCTGGAAATTGAAGTTGGGGATAGCACCAGCCTGCAGCCAGTTTGACCTGTGCTTTGCGTTTCTTGATCTTTGTTTAGCTTCTTGCGATCCGCCGCTTCACTTTTGCTAGCCATTATTTGCGCGGGCTTCTTTTCCTGCATGTTTACATGACCGCACGCTGGTCAGAACAGCAGAACTACGACATTGTTTGCGACATTATTCGATGACTCTTGTGGAAATCAGATACTCCTTTACTTCGCCAAAAACCGCGCCATGTCGGTTCGCAACAATCCCTTTGCGAGGAACGCCTTCTCACCCTCGGCCGGTTCGAGTGGTGTAGGACGGCCGAAGTCTGTTCACGCTCCATCCTCCCCGTCACTGCTCTCAGACGCACCCCCTCCGCCGCCAGCCCACGCTCGCACACAATCCCATGGCTTTACCCCAATAGCAACACTTGCGCCACCAGCGCCTGTCCGGAACGGCCATGTTCGGGGCCCATCAAGGGAGGGGATGCCCAGTTCAAGCACATTCGCGCCGTCGTACCTCAAGACCGAAGACATGCGGAAACCCACCGACATTGTGAAAGGGATTGAGGGCGAGAACGACTTTTCAGGCAAAAAGTATGTCTGGCTTAAGGACCCGCAGACGGCTTTCGTGAAGGGTTGGGTGGTGGAAGAGCTTCCCGGAAGCAGGCTGTTGGTTCAGTGCGACGACGGGAGTGTGAGTTGCGCAGTGGTCTTTTTACTGCGCCATCTGCTGACACAAGAACCAGCAGCGGGAAGTCGACGCCGAGAGCGTTGACAAAGTCAACCCGGCCAAGTTCGACAAGGCGAACGACATGGCTGAGCTGACACACCTAAACGAGGCCTCAGTCGTCCACAACCTCCACACCAGATACATGTCCGACCTCATCTACCTACTCCGGCCTCTTCCTGGTTACGGTCAACCCGTACACCCCGCTCCCAATCTACACGAACGAGTACATCAACATGTACAAGGGAAGAAGCAGGGAAGACAACAAACCCATATTTTTGCCATGGCCGATGAGGCATTCCGGAATCTTGTCGACGAGAACGAGAATCAGAGCATCTTGGTCACTGGTGAGTCCGGTGCTGGAAAGACCGAAAACACCAAGAAGGTCATACAGTATCTTGCCGCTGTTGCAAACTCTCAGTCACCAGTAAAGAACAGGGGAAAGCAGCATTCCAACCTGTCGGCGCAGATCCTGAGGGCCAACCCAATTCTCGAAGCGTTTGGTAATGCGCAGACGGTCCGGAACAACAACTCGTCCAGATTTGGCAAGTTTATTAGGATCGAGTTCAACCGAGACGGATCGATCGCCGGTGCCTTCATCGACTGGTATCTCCTTGAAAAATCCCGGGTTGTGCGGATCAATGCGCAAGAGCGCAACTACCACATTTTCTATCAGCTTCTCAGGGGGGCAGATCGGAGGTTGAAACAGGAATTCCTCTTGGACGGCATGGATGTGGAGGACTTCGTCTACACACGCGGAGGGCAAGAAAGTATCGCAGGCGTGTCTGACCGCGATGAGTGGGACCTCCTGATGGAAGCTTTCGTGGTCATGGGGTTCCCAGAAGAGGAGCAAGCGTCCATCCTGCGCACGTTGCCGCCGTCCTTCACCTTGGCAACATCTCAGTCGTGAAGGAGAGCAGATCAGCAGATCAAGCTCGCCTTGCTCCTGACGCCAAGGAAGTCGCTGCCAAAGTGTGCAAGTTGCTCGGCGTTCCCTTGGAGCCATTCCTCCGCGGACTGCTGCACCCAAAGGTCAAGGCCGGGAAAGAGTGGGTTGAGAAAGTGCAGACACCGGAACAAGTCCGCTTCAGCATCGACGCTCTTGCGAAGGGCATCTACGAGCGAGGCTTTGGCGATCTGGTGACCAGGATCAACCGCCAGCTCGATCGCGCCGGCATGGGTCTGGACGATTCCCGCTTCATCGGCGTGTTGGATATTGCTGGTTTTGAAATCTTTGAGCACAACAGCTTTGAACAACTCTGCATCAACTACACCAACGAAAAGCTCCAGCAATTCTTCAACCACCACATGTTCGTCCTGGAGCAGGAAGAATACGCGAGAGAGCAAATTGAGTGGCAGTTCATCGACTTCGGCAAAGATTTGCAGCCAACCATCGATTTGATTGAGCTTTCCAACCCCATTGGCATTTTCTCATGCCTAGACGAGGACTGCGTCATGCCAAGGCCACCGACAAGACCTTCACCGAGAAGCTGAACTCGTTGTGGGATAAGAAGTCACAAAAGTATCGGCCATCTCGGTTGGGGCAAGGGTTTATCCTCACACATTATGCTGCCGAGGTCGAGTACGCAACTGACGGGTGGTTGGAGAAGAACAAGGACCCCCTGAATGACAATCTCACTCGCTTGCTCGCCACTTCGAGCGACAAGCACATTGCCAATCTCTTTGCCGACTGCGCCGACCAGGACGACGAGATCGGTGCTATGCGCAGCAGGGTGAAGAAGGGTCTCTTCCGGACGGTCGCCCAGCGGCACAAGGAGCAGCTCTCGAGTCTCATGGCCCAGCTGCACCTGACGCACCCTCACTTCGTTCGGTGTATCCTGCCCAACCACGCCAAACGGCCAAAGCAGTTCAGCGGCCCGCTCGTCTTGGATCAACTCCGGTGTAACGGTGTGTTGGAGGGCATTCGTATCGCCCGGACAGGCTTCCCCAACAGACTTCCCTTCGCCGAGTTCCGCCAGCGATATGAGGTTCTTTGCCGTGACATGCCCCGTGGGTACCTGGAAGGGCAGGCTGCTGCCAAAATTATGCTGGACAGGTTTGGTCTCGACAGGACTCTGTACCGCATTGGCTTGACCAAGGTGTTTTTCCGTGCCGGCGTTCTTGCCGAGCTCGAAGAGAAGCGCGATGCCCTAATCTCCGAGATCATGTCGAAATTCCAATCGGTTGCTCGGGGCTACATGGCACGACGCATCGCCTTCAAACGCCTCTACCGAGCTGAAGCGACAAGGGTCATCCAACGGAACTTCCAGGTGTATCTCGACCTCTGCGAAAACCCTTGGTGGCAGTTACTCGTCAGGATGAAGCCCCTGTTGGGCGCAACGCGGACGACTGCCGAGGTGAAGAAGCGGGATGAGATGATCCGCCAGCTGAATGAAAAGATGCAGCTGGAGCACGAAAACCGACAGAAGCTTGAGGAAGAGCGTCGCAACGTTCATGCCGAGATGCTCCGAATCCAGCAAACCCTCGAGAGCGAGCGTGCCCTGGCACTCGACAAGGAGGAAATCTTTAAGCGGCTCCAGCTTCGGGAAGCAGAACTCGAAGATAAGCTGGCCGGAGCCCTGGAGGACCAGGAAAAGCTCGAAGATCAGCTGGACAGTCTTCTCGAAGCCAAGAAGCGCGCCGAGGAGGACGTTGAACGGTACCGAACGCAGCTCGAGCAGGCAGCCGGCATCATCGCGAGACTGGAGCATGAGAAGTCCGAGCTTGCAGGGCGTGTTGAAGACCTTGAGCGCGCGATCGACGACATCAGCAAAGCGCAATCGGAGCGCAGCGAGCAAGAAGCTGCCCTTGAAGCGGAGTTAAAGATGCTGCAAAGCCAACTCTCGCTTAAGGATCGCAAGGTCCGGGACTTGGAAGCCAAGTTGCTGAAGACTGACCAAGATCTTGAGGTCAAATTGATGACTGCCCAAAAGGAACTCCAGACCTCGAGGATCAAGAATTCGCAACTAAGCGCCGAGAACCGTGAGATCCAACAGCAGTTGGCCCAGTTGTCGAAGACGTCAACCGACTACGAGGACCTGGTCAGAAAGAAGGAGAGTGAGCTGGCTCTACTCCGCTCAGACAATAAGAAGTATGAGATGGAGCGGCGCAGCTTCGAGGACCAGAAGCGGATTCTTGGAGCTGAGAGGGAGAAGGCTGCTGAGCGGCTTCGCGAAGTCCAGGCCCAGCTTACGGCGATGAAATCTCAGCAGACCCAGCTCCAGAGGGAGGCGGAGGACGCCAAGAGACTGCTTGAGGCTCGACTCTCGGAAGATGCTCAGGCGGATGAGAACCGTCAGGTCCTGGAGTCTCAAATCAATGACCTGAAGGAAGAGCTCTACAAGGCGCAGATGGACCTTAGCCGCGAGCGTCAGTCGCGCGATGACGTCCTGCTCCTCGGCGAACACAAGTACCAGACTTTGAAGGACGAATATGACCACCTCAACGAGTCAAAGATCACCATTGAGAAGGAGCTCTACGCCCAGCAAGACACCCTTCGTCGCACCATGGAGGCCCGGGCAACCGCGGAGCGCGAACGGGACGAGGCTAGGGAAGAGATTCGCCGGCTTCGGGTGGCCAAGACCCAGGCTGAGGAGGCTCGTCGCGAAGCTGAGATGATCGGCGAACGGGCTGCCTTCAAGGTCGCCCGTGAGCGAGAGGAAAGCCTGCACAAGGATCTCGAAGCAGCTCACGAGCGCCTTAAGTGGTTTGAGGCTGAGTGCACCAAACTCAACCACCAAATCGAGGACCTGAACAAGATAATTCTCGAATCCGGCGAGTTTGGCCTCAAAAACGACCAAGCCAAGGAGCGGATGGAGCGCGAGCTTCACACCGTGAAGAGCCGGCTTGCTGCCTCTGAGAACGACAACCGCGCTGCTCAACAAGCTCCAGCAGAAGGGCCTCGAAATTGCACGCTCAACTTCGCGAGCAAGCGAGGCTTCCCGAGGCCAGATCATCGCCTTGCAGCGCGAAAAGGCAAAGCTGGAGGAGCAAAACGCCAAGCTCAACAAGCAGCTGGGCGACTCGCAGGTCACAATCGCTTCTTTGGAGAAGCGGCTCGAGAAGTTGCAGCTGAACCTGGAAGATCTCAACCATGAGGTGGCCAGGGAAGTTCAGAGCAGCCGTAATGCGGAAAAGGCTACATCCAACTTCACCGTTCAGCTGGCGGAAGCCAACCGCACCATTGAATCAGAGAGACAGCTTCGGGCCCAAGCTCAAGGCACCGTTCGCACCTTACAATCCACCCTGGATGCTCGGGACAGCGAGCTCGCGGAACTCCGCACACAGCTGCTCAATGCGCTGAAGACGGTCGACCCCGAGTCAGTGCCCCTTGTTCAGACAGATGGTGCTACCGACAACCTCCTTAGCAAAAACTTTGATTTGGTCCGGAAGATCGAGGAACTGCAGCAGAATCTGCGTGTCCAGACGGCCGCCCGTGCCAACGCCGAGGCCCAACTCGTGGAGCTGAGGGCAGCAAGGGATGATTCTCCCACAAGACGGCCTCTGGAGGAGGTCAACATGACCAATGCTACTTTCAACGGCTCGCCAACTCAAAGGCGGTCAAAGCCAAACGGACGCCACTACTCCAACACATCAACGCCACCACGTCGGTTCGCCAATCCCGATACCGACCACCTCCACGATTCGGTTCGTTCGGACAAGACCGCGGATATCCTCAGCTTCAACAACCGCATGGACCTCAAGGCAGAGGTTGAGGAGCTGCAGAACCAGCTGCAGCTTGCGCAAATGCAGAACCGGCACTTGCAGAGCCAGCTCGAACGCTCAGGGGGTCCTCAGGAGACCTACCTTGACGATAGCAGGCGGGTGCAGAAGCTGGAACAGGCGAACAGCAGACTGCACGATATGCTCGACAAGTCTTCGAAGCAAGTTTCGGCGCTGGAGAAGGCCCTGCACACGGGCGAGCTGTCGCTGCGAGACATCCAGACGAGGTCTCACGAGGAGATCCTTGACCTGCTCCACAGCCAGGAGGACTCCCGACGGCTGCTCCTGCACGACCATAACGACGCCATCGCGGAGCTGACCGAGATGAAGGGACATTTGGAGAGGCTGAGGCATGACCGCGCCAAGCTTGAAGTCGACTTCCGCGACGCCAAGTCAGACCTCCAGGAGATGTCGCTTGCTCGAGAGCAGGAGGCGGCGAGCCGGGCCCAGCTGCTGCAGGAGTTCGCCGATCTGCAGATCCGCATGGATGCCGAGAGCTCCAAGCTGGCTGATGTGACTGCCAGTCTCAACCTTTACAAGAGCCGTGCGGACGAGTACTTCAGCAAGCTGGAACAGGCCGAGATTGCCGTGCTTAAGGCGAACCGCGCCGAGCAGTTTGCCAAGACGCAGGCGAAGGAGGCTGAGGAGAGCTGTGCCGAGATGATGGCCGAGAGGAAGCGTCTGGAGACCACTATTGAGGATCTCCAGCTTCAGACTCAGCGGCTCGAGGAGAAGATTGAGGACATGTCGACTGACCTGGAGGCGGCCATGCAGGCCAAGAAGAGGTTGCAGCACGAGCTCGAGGACTACCGTAACCAGCGGGCGAACGACATCGAGGACAAGGAGTCGAGCATGGAGCAGCTGCGCAAGAAGTACCAGGCTGAGTTTGCTACGCTGACCAAGGAGCTGGATCTGACCCGCGAAGAGAAAATTGTTCAAGCAAGCCGAAATTGCTCGGCTGCGCGAGGAGCTCGACGACCTCCGGTCCAAGTGGGACGACGAGGTGCTCAACAGCTCGACCTGGTCCAAAGAGAAGGCGCGCCTGCAGGCCACGCTCTCCGACGTGGTCGCATCCCGGGACGAGGCGGTTAGCGCTCACAATGAGGCTCAGGGCAAGATTGTGTCGCTGCTCTCGCAGGTGCGATCGCTCCGCTCGTCCGTGGATGAGATCACAGCGGACCGCGACAGTCTTCTTCGCGAGAAGCAAGGCATCGAGGCGCGGTTGAAGGAGGCCAAGGCTGGTCTGGAGGAGCTGGCCAAGAGCGAGAGCCCCTCGCTCCGGAACGCGGCCAACATCGACAAGGAGATCCTCGACCTCAAGGCCGGGCTTGCCCAGCAGGAGGACATTGCTGCCGCAGCAGTGGAGAAGATGCGGCGTGCCGAGGCGCTCGTGCTGGAGATCCAGAAGGATATCGTTGCCGAGCGGGAGGCGAGCGCGGAGCTGCAGAAGCAGAAGGCGGCACTGGAGAAGTCCCTCAATGAGGTGCAGCTCAAGCTTATCGACCTCGAGACTAAGGGTTACTCGACGGCCAGCCAAGACATCAAGTTCCTGCACAAGCGTATCCAGGAGGTATGCGCTGCCCCTCTCTCCATCTTTATGACTTCTCATGCTAACATTTCATGCTAGCTCGAATCCCAACTCGAAGAGCACGAAACCGAGCGCAGCAAATCCCAACGCTCGGTTCGCAACGTCGACCGCATCGTCAAGGACCTACAGTCGCAGATCGACCGCAAGGACAAGCAGAATGCGCAGCTCGGCGAAGACCTCGGCCGTATGCGCGACAAGGTCGACAAGCTGCTCAAGACCATCGAGGAGCTGCAGGCGAGCGAGAGCAACAACGAGCTGTCGGCGCGCGCTGCGGAGCGGGAGCTGCGCGAGGAGCGGGAGAAGTGTCTGCGCCTGGAGAAGGAGCTGGAGGGATGGAAGCTGAGGGTGGAGAAGGGTGGCGGGAATGGGACACCCAGCGTGGCCGGGAGTGTCTTTGGCGGCAGTGTGAGGGGAAGACATGGGGCCTGGGTGATGAGGCGGTCAAATTCCCCTGAGGAAAGCAGCATTAGCAGGGTTCCGAGTCTGACGAAGGGGTTCTTGTAGTGGGGTTCTTGTAGGGAGTTCTTGCAAGGGGTGATGGAAGGGGTCTCGAGTCTTTGGGATAGCTTGGTTGAGGCATTGTTAGCTGGGTGTTCTGCATATTACTTACTTGTAATGGGATTTGGGGCATGTGCTGGAAGCAAAGGCGCAGGAGCTAGCAACATGGCAGTTGTATGGTATTGTTTATTCTGATGTCCTGTTAGGTTGGGAGTGTTGGCCATGTCCATGATAGTGTTTCGAAGCTGTGGAATAGGACTGAACTCCCGACGGTAATTATGAGCAAAGCCATCCCCTCCGGACTACCTTAGACTTGGTTTGACTTCCCCTTTCCCCTCGCTGTCTGTCCCTTCATCCTAGCAGTCCGTTCACTACCTTTTCCGTTTTCTTCACACCGTTTTCTTCTTCCGTAATTCTCTTCCGTATGCAATCATAATTTAATATATTCTCTTTTTGTTCTGACGCTTCATCTACTTTCTGATGTTCGAGCCCGCGGCCTGAACACGTTGGTATTCCACCTGCCAATTCAGAATAGCTAATAAGCCCACCGGCCACTGCCATCTAGAGCTCACACAGCAAAGCTCTCCTCTATGAAACCGAAAACAGGGCAAAGAAGATGGAAGATCCGGCCGTGTATCACGGTCGATAAAATGCGAGAAACTCAAAGACTGGGTTTCCAGAAACACGACCGCTAGGATGGACAGACAGACAGGCCTTTCCGACACTGCCCCGTCCCGGGTATGGGAACTCAACATCTATCTGCCTTCGAGGCTCACCTCAAACAGCATTACCGAAAATAACGGACACAACAACTGCCCCTGCATGTCTATCCTCTAGAAAACCGCATGGTGTGATCTGCAAGGAGATAGCCAAACAAAATCCGCCGTGAAACACGCTCAACTAGTCTACAGCTTCGACTCCTTTCCCTCCTCCGGCTTGGCCGGCTGCTGCAGGCGTACGAGGCCCTATTCAACCAGTTAGTGCCATGTCCAGATTTCTCAGTACTCCATCGAGAACGAGGACAACTCACCTCCTGCACACAAGTAGCCACACAGAGTCCCATCCTTACTGAAGTCTTCTGCATCACCACGCCTCGCCCGTCGCCCGCCCACGGACTCTCCATCTCGTTCAGCATCCACTCATCCGCCCGCACCTTGGTGGGTTCATGGAAATAGATGGTGTGATCCAGGCTCACCATCATCCCAATCGCCGGCCGCCCCACCATCTCCCTCGGGTCGTCTCCCATCCCCTCCCAGTGATGCAGCGTCTTGACCTTCTGCTGCAGGTCCTGCGGCAGGTTCTCATACTCCTCGGCCTTGAACGGGAACCGCCACAACTTGTGGATTCGCGTGATGGTCCCGATAAAGTAGCTATCAGACACGTAGGCCAGCGCCTCCAAATGCGCCATCGGCCCACCGCTGATCTTGCCGCGGGCGCGCATCCACTGCCGCGTTTTCTTCTCCCCCGGCTTGTCGCTCTCGCGGTTGACCACCTCGATCTTGGTGCCCTGGAAGGGGCCCTGGCTGAGCAGCTCAGGCTCGTCCGCGTAGTCGTCCGGCGGCGGCTGCAGCGGGCGGCCGTCGGCGCCGCGCGGGATCTCGCTCGCGTGGCTGACCTCGGTGCCGGGCTCGCCCGACGACGACTCGCGCACGAAGGAGATGGTGGTGGTGAAGATGCAGCGGCCGCGCTGGCGCGCCTGCACGGTGCGCGTCGCGAATGAGCGGCCGTCGCGCACTTGCTCCACGTGAAAGAGGATGGGCTGCTCCGAGCTGCCGGCGAGCAGGAAGTAGCAGTGGCAGGAGTGGACGAGGAAGTCGTGCCACGGCCAGTGCGTTGGGCGGCGGCCAGGCACATGGCAATGACGGCGCCGCCGTAGATTCCGCGAGCGCCGGGAGGGTGCCAAGGGGGGCGGGTGTTGGTGAAGATGTTCTGTGGTGGGGTGGTCAGCTTCGTATGTCTGGTTTTTTAGTCGATAATTGAACGGGCTGTGTTCGCGTGGGACACTGATTGAGTTCTCGCTTAGACGGCGCACATTCTCCATGTCATGCATGAGGCGCTGCAGCGAGATAGAAGAGGGGACTCACCGGGCCAAGGACGGCCAGCTCGGTCACCTCGAGTGCATTCTCGATGGGCGCCTTCTTAGGGTCGTCAGGAGGCGGCCGGAGCAGGGTCGCGCGGTGTTCCATAGCGGGTCAAGGTCTCAATGAGAATGATGCTATACTACTAGACTCCGCAGTTCCGCGTTGAGGCGTTTCTGTGTTACTCGAATTCTGTGTTACTCGAACTGGGGTGAGTTGAGCCGAGTCTTGGCCTTAGAGTGGGATGGTGGTTGAGAGACGACGGCGTGGAGAAGACAGTCTGGAGGGACCTGGAATGAAACAGGTACTCCGCAGACGATTGGAGTTCAAGGGCAGCAGCACAAAAAATCGAGACGCTCAGGGCTTCATCTAATGTCGACGACGTGCCTTTTTGATGCTGCAGCGCGTGAATACAGGATACATTGGATGAAATGGCTGATTACATATGTAACACTCTTAACGCCTACTCCCATGTTCTGTTACCGAGGTTCTGTCGGCACCTGGGGCGCTGACGCACTCCAGTCTCCAACTGACAAGCGCCATCAGGGCCAAGCGCCGGGGGCCCCACCCATTTCCCCTGAACCGGGATCTGGGGCGGCGTGATTACATAACACTCACTAGCGCATAACCTTCGATAAGAGCAACGCATACGAAGCTATGCAGCTGAGTTGGATCAAGTGCAGCTATCATCTTGTGGGGCCCTCAGTTGGCCCCGAATCTGCAGAGACTTTTGTTGATTTGGTCGTGCTTAAGTTTGCTGGACTATGTTCCACATGACCAACGGTCTATTTTCTAAAGTAGACCGACTGCTGGATGTTTCGACCTGAACAATAGCCCGGCCGCGCAGTTTCGACGCACCAAGTTTCAGCGGCTAACCCGTCTCAGAATCTCTTTCAAAACGATCTCCAGCACGAAGGCACGTGAAGCGGCGGCCTCAACCGCCAACGTCATTTGTCCCGCACAGGGATGGAGCGAGGGCCATGCTCGTCTTAAGCTAGTGAGCATCCCCACTTAACCTTACCAGAGCCAACCCACCACACCGTTCTCGTTTCCAAGGGGACTCAGCCCTGAGATGAACATTCTTTAATTAGTTGCCGGTCTGGCTGTTTCTGACATTTGCTACCCAGACCACCTTATCTTCCTAAAATCTACAGTGCCGAAAACACGCCCTCAAAATCACGCTCCATCCGATATTTGCTCGATACCAAACATAACAGCGCCCAAACAGGAGCTTTGCCCGGTCAGACCATTGCCTGCGGGGGAGAGGTAGGTAGTCCCCCAAATCTTCAAGACACCCTGCCTCACCACCAGCAAACATTCCCCATGGGTCCTGCGCGGTCCTCGCATCTCCTGATTGCGCACCTCGAAAAGGTACGCAGGAGCTCTGGTTAGCACACCTACTAACCGTGTCTCATGCCAGCTCGCACCGACGGACCAAATCCTCTGCCCTATCCCTCCTGAGGAGGAAAGCGGGCGGTGAGGAAGACATGTCCTCCAACGAGGAACTACCGGGGCGGCAACCTGGGCACCCCGCTCGGGTCTGCCCCGACTGCTGCCACATCCGACCCATCGATCAAGGGCCACAGCTCGAGGCTGTCTGTATCGGGCAGGGCCATCGGCCGGACGCCCTCCAACACCTCCTCGATCGCCGGCGGACGGTCCCTCAACCCCACAGACAAGGGAACCTCGCTCGAATCCTCCATCAGGAAGTTCCGCATTGTCGAAGCCCTCCGCAACGGCGACACCGCCTTCATCTCCAAAGCGATCCGCGAGAGCTCCGATAACGGGCCCGCATGAGCACCTCATCCTTTACCGCGCAGTCCGGCGCTCTCGACGACACTACAATTCTACACCTGGCGATCCAGTGCGCTGAGCAGCCGGTCGTCGAGTATGTCTTGTCGGACGGAGCCGGTTCTTTGGACATCAATGCGCGGGACAAGGATGGAAATACACCTCTACACCTAGCAGCGGCGCAAGGCCGGAGTCAAGTCGTCCGTCTGCTCCTCGAGAAGAAGGACATAAACGACGCCATTGCCAACCACCAGGGCCGTCTGCCCATCGATCGACCTCGCTCGAAACCCCGAAATATTCCAGCAGCTGCAGCTCTCAAGATCCGTGTTCGCCGAAAACAAGGTTAGACAGGTGCAGGACCTCATTCTCCACGGCGAACTCAAGGTCTTGGAGCAAGTGCTCGAGGAGCCGCGGTTCAAGACGGTGCTGGACATCAACAGCCCCGAGTTTGCCTCGGAGCCCACCACGGTCCAGTCCGGCGGGACGCTGTTGCACGAGGCCGCGCGCCGCAAGAATAGACCGTTTGATTCAGGTCCTCCTATTGCACGGCGCGGACCCCTTCCCCGCCGCGATCGCAAGGGCAAGTTGCCGCAGGATGTGACCAAGGACGAAATCACGCGCGCAATGTTGAAGAAGTCGCCTGCTGCCGTGGCCGCCCAGAGGGGCATCCAGGAGAAGGCCGTGCTGGGATCCACGAGTCAGGCAGCGACGACGGCGACTCCTGGAGATCCGCTGGCCGGACGGGAAGCGCGAGAAATGAAGGGCTACCTCAAGAAATGGACCAACTACCGGAAAGGATACCAGCTGCGCTGGTTTGTGCTGGAAGACGGCGTTCTCAGTTACTACAAGCACCAAGATGACGCCGGCTCGGCCTGCCGCGGCGCCATCAACATGCGCATCGCCAAGCTGCACATGAGCGCCGACGAGAAGACCAAGTTTGAAATCATCGGCAAGTCCTCGGTCAAGTACACACTCAAGGCCAACCACGAAGTCGAAGCCAAGCGCTGGTTCTGGGCCCTCAACAACTCGATCCAGTGGACCAAGGACCAGGCCAAGGAGGAGGAGCGGCAGCGCGCCCGGAATGCGGAGCTGCTGAAGCAGGCGAAGGCCGAGCACGCTCACTTGGAGTCGCCAAGCGAGAACACGAGCCTTGCTGAGCCATCCCGCAGCAGCATTCAGCTCACCCGGATGCATTCCTCGGCCCGGGCGTCGAGTAGGAGCGGGGTCCCTACTCCCGGGGGCCTTGACGAGGATGACTTTGTGGACGCAGCTACCGAGGCAGACAAGACTGATCACAACGGCGGAACTATTCCTGATGACGCTGACGACGATGAGGAGTATGGCGAGGGCTCTAGTGGGCACGAGGCTCCGCCTGCGAACAAGGATGCCTTCAACATCACCGCCCAGTCCGCAAAGCTGCAGCTCGACAGCATGGCCAGCGTCACTGCCGCCCAGCTTCTCGAGTCGACCAAAAAACCCGGCGCTCACGCTGTCCGACCCCAACGTCGCAAGCGCTGGCCACGTATGACGCCGCTATCCGCTCGCTTACCGGCCTCATCGGCGATCTCCTGCGCATCTCGAGAGACCGCGATGCGTACTGGCAGTACCGTCTTGACCGTGAGTCTGAGATGCGCCGCATGTGGGAGGAGAGCATGGCGCAGGTCGCCAAGGAGCAGGAGGCTCTCGAGGCCCGCGTCGGCGAGGCCGAGCTGAAGCGGCGCATGACGAAGCGCATCCTCAAGGAGGTCGTCGAGAACGGTATTCTTGACGCCAACCAGGTTCCGCTTTCGCCACCACCCACCAAGACCGAAGCGGCAGCCGAGGAGGAAGCCGAGGAGAAGCCTGCTGAGGAGGGTGAGGTCGAGGTCACTGCTACGCCTCCAGCTGTGGCAGTCAAGTCGTCTACCATCGGTCTGTCTAGGCGGCAAACGGTCATGACGCAGATTGCCGACATCTCGGACTCTGAGTCAGATGAGGAGAGTTCTTTGACGCGGTCGACGCTGGCGAGGTGGAAGTATCACAACTGCCGCCATCAGAGCTTGCTGCCTCCCAGGAAGGGAAGCAGCTCGTCATCTCGGATGCCTACGATATCAGCAGCTCCTTCAAGGGCTACGAGAACGGCATCCGCACACGGCTGAAGATGGATGCGGACAACCGGCCGAAGATCTCGCTCTGGGTAGGTCCATAAAAACTCGTCGTATGAACCGCTTACTGACCCTTCACAGGGCATTCTCAAGTCAATGATCGGTAAGGACATGAAAAGATGACCCTGCCGTCTCTTTCAATGAGCCCACCTCACTCCTCTACCGCTGTTGCGAGGACATGGAGTATGCGGATCTCCTCGATCTTGCCGCCGACCGGACAGACTCGGTCGAGCGGCTGCTGTATGTTGCTGCATTCGCTGCCAGCGAGTACGCCTCCACCATCGGGCGCGTCCGTCGCAAGCCGTTCAACCCCCTCCTGGGCGAGACGTTCGAGTACGTGCGGCCGGACAAAAACTACCGCTTCTTCATCGAGCAGGTGAGCCACCATCCGCCCATCGGCGCCGCCTGGGCCGAGTCGCCGAAGTGGACATACTACGGCGAATCGGCCGTCAAGTCAAAGTTCTACGGCAAGTCCTTCGACATCAACCCCCTCGGTACCTGGTTCCTCAAGCTGCGCCCCACGCACGGCGGCAAGGAGGACTTCTATACCTGGAAGAAGGTCACCTCCTCGGTCGTCGGCATCATCACGGGCAACCCCGTCGTGGACACTATGGCCCATGGATGGAATCAAGAACTGGACCCACCGGCGAGGTCTGCCACCTCGAGTTCAAGGCCCGCGGTTGGAAGGCCTCGAGCGCGTACGCCATCACAGGCAAGGTTGTCGACGCCAACGGGCGCGTGCGCTTTCAGCCTCGGCGGGCGCTGGAACTCGAAGCTCTACGCCGCTCACCCCCGGCTACGAAGCCACCGTCGAGGAACCTCCTCTTCGACCGGGGTCGCCGACGGCCTCGACGACTCGGTCCACAACGGCAGCATCACAGACCCCAACAAAGCGTTCCTCATCTGGCAGGCCAACCCGCGGCCGACAGGAATCCCCTTCAAACCTCACCCCCTTTGTCCTCACATTCAACCACATCGACGATAACCTCCGTCCGTGGCTGGCACCAACCGACTCACGCTTCAGGCCGGACCAGCGCGCCATGGAGGAGGGCGAGTACGACTTTGCCGCGACGGAGAAGAACCGGCTGGAGGAGGCGCAGAGAGCGCGGAGGAGGGAGAGGGAGGCCAGGGGCGAGGAGTTTGTGCCTGCGTGGTTCAAGAAGGCGAGGTGTGAGGTCACGGGGGAGTGGTACTGGCAGTTTAATGGGGAGTATTGGAAGCGGAGGGAGCGCGCGGGGCCGCAGGGGGAGGAGGGGGTTTGGGAGGGGTTGGAGAAGATCTTCTAGTCTCCCCTTCTCTGTGAAATGTGAGGATAAGGGAGAGGGCAGGGGAAACGTGGTGGGGAAACTGTTTACGATCGGGGGGAGAGGGAATTAGCTTGAGATGGTTATGGGAAGGGTGGTGTTGGATATTCAGAGGGGGTGAAACAAAATGTAAGAGGGGTAGGTAGATTCAATGCGTCGGGGTGATTGCGGATGGTGGTCGGTGGCGGTCGTTTGGTGCAAGTCGGTGTTGGTTATGAACTTGATGTCGTCCTTGTCGTCCTAGAAAGATGGTAGTTTAGTTTACCTGCGCTTTAGACCACGATGCCGGGGCCATGCTGCAGTCTGCTTGAGGAAGATCTGATTGACTTGCAAGGACTGGCGTCTCCGTCTTCCAGTCTGGAGCCCTGGTGAAGGTGAAGTTGAACGCAAGACGGGCAAGCGTCCTCTCCATGTTTCAACTGGCCAGGCTCCCTGTCTGTAGAAGAGGCTAGGGAACAGCAAAGAAACCAGAGAGAAAAAAGAGAGAAAAAATATAAAGTCGAGAAAAGAAAAGGAGAAAGAAGAAGAGGAAAGGAAAGGAAAAGAAATGAGAAAAAGGTTTGCCAGTTTTCGGGCCGTAATTCAAGGAAGACGGGGGCTGCGAAAATAGCAACAAGTGACAACACAACCTGACCAAGCATGACAGTCGATAATCACAACACAATTCTCAACAACAGGCAAAATGAAACAAAAGGAAACAGAACACCTCCTCGGGAAAGGCTCGAACTTTCAACCTCCTGATTAACAGTCAGACGCGCTAGCCAATTGCGCCACCGAGGAGAATTTGGTGTTGTTGTGCGTTTCTGCTGGCCGTTTAGCCGGGTGATGTTGGCTTGGAGGAGGTTGTGGGCTTGGTGATGGAGCCGTTAGGGTTGTAGGGTGGTGGAGTGAACTGTTGGAGTTTGTGGATACACCGAGGTGAGTCGAGGGTGGGGCCAGTTGGTTGCGCTTGGCAACCAGATGGATAGGGGAAATGGGGAGTAAATAAACCCCTGAGCCCCTGAGCCCTGAGCCGCTTGATGTCCGAGATGGTGTTGTGTGCCGAGTCTTCAGACTCCTCAGTGACAAAGACTACTTGTTTGTGCACTGAAGAAATACCTTAGAGATGGGTTCACGACAAATTTGAAGTCAGCCAACTGTGCTGAGTGTGGTCACTTGTTCCAATTCAGCGCAGCCAGCCAGCCTCTCTCAAGACCTTCACCGCAAAGTACTCTGTGTTTATCTTTTTAATCTCGGCGCGTTCCATGCCATCTCATGCCGTCATATTCCCAGAGGCCGTTCATATTCCTCGTTCCTGAACAGTTGTCCTTCTTACCAGCCACATCCGTCCCAAGCTTATCTCAGCCATCATGGAGGAAGTTTGTCACTCCTATGACGGTTGTTCCAATTTCTTTCCAGCTGTCCAATGGTGGGTAATGCTACAGATCGGATGCAGACAAAGTACCAGGCATCAGCGTGTAATGATGTCTCATTCGTGTTACCGAGTGGCCGCTGGTATGCTCTGCGTCGAGGATCCAGAATGGAGAACAACTCGAGGGGAGCAGGTGGACGAGGCCGAGAGAGTGGGCAAGTCCAAAGACAGGCTCCAATGTGCAGAGAATGCCAGAAACTACCGACTTCAGCGAAAGATTACTCGGGGCCATGGAACCCATCTTGCTCTGAGACTTGGAGAAGGACCCGACTCTCGACGAGAAGACCTGGGAACCCTTCAAATCAGTCCGCTGAACTGCAACATGGTGAACTTGACCTTGGACAGAGTATTCAAGGCACATTGCAATGTCCATAAGTCTGAGGCTAGCATGGGTGCCCTGCGCAAGGCCTTTGTCCCTCGTTCCTACGACGTTTGAAGCGATGCGGATTTCACCGCCACCATCCCCGCCACAAACACCGCACGGTCTCGATCTTCGATCCCGAACTTGTTACTTTCGATGAATATGCCCACACATTAAAGCTCCCAACTATGATCTCCGTGGCCTATTTTGCTCTTTAAGGCTAGTTCTTCGTAGAGGCCACAGGCAAATCGAGCTCTTTGCCGATGTGCACAGCAATGAACTCATTCTCCAGCTCGAGACGTCGACCATGGAGTGCACTAATCGAAGTGATGCCACTAACTCCTAAATAAGTGTCGCGTCTACCACGCCCGCCAGCACCTAGCCTCCACCCTCTTCTACCTCGTCACGTGCTCCTCCACATCTTTCATCCGAATGACTTCTTCCGTCCCAGCGTGCTTCACCACGGCTCAACGTTACAATCTCTCTCACCCAACTCCCCAACCCCTAGCCGACCTTACCGTTCTTCGGCTCATCGTAATTCATCAAGGCAATGCGCCGCCGGCCGGGTTGGCACCTCCTTGTACAACCACCCACCTTTCTGCACGACCGCAGCTTCCCCCAAGCCAAGCCAACACTCCTAACCATGCAGTATTGTGGTCCTCTCCCCTGCCCCACAGCCGCTCAATGCTATAAAGCAGCAGCCATCAAAAGACTCCTCCCGGCCTGAGATATGTGCCGGCGCATGCAAGTCAGCACGGCGGATACAACCACGCATGTCCAGGAGGCTGACATGGTGTTTCTTCCTGGACATGGTCAAGATGCGCGTGGGTCTCTGCAAAGGAGAACGACAAGAGGCTTTGTGTGGCGCTGACGAGGGCGAGGCAGGCTGAGGTGGAGAGATAATTAGAGTATGATGATATGGACGGATGAGAAGCCGGGTAATTTGATTTGTTCTTTGGGAGAAGGGGGTGGGGTGTGTTTGGAAGGGGTGTTTGGGGCCCAACGAGCCAATCCTGATTCCCACTTGCGTTCTCTGAAGGGGCAATGCCATGCGAGACGCGCAGGGGCAGCGCAGGGGGACGAACCTTTTCTAGAACCCCCCTCTACCCCCAACAACCCCCTCCCTGGACATGCGACTGGCTTGGAGAGTAAGACGCAGCCAAGAGACAAGCACGCCTGGCGACGGGACCATTGGCTGTCCCTGTCCAGGAGGCAGGCATGTGATAAACCCTTTTCTTCTCGCAGGCGTGTGTCTAGTTATTCGTTGTCAGATCCACGATGGCTGCCCTTGATGGCTGGCTAATCCATACCATAATTGCCGAGCAAACACCCAGCAGGGCAGCTGAAAGAGGGTTAGAGCTCGAAGAGTTGACAGACAATGGCCCAGAGGGGGACGGGAAAAGCTGCAGTTTGGAGGAAAAACGAAACCGACCCAAGCATCGCCCCAACTGACCGGAACTGGCAACTGTTTTGGTCGACTAGGGGAGTCGCTTGGCACGCCCAACTTCATCCCAATCTAGACACAGCGCCGTGTCGCGATTGCAATCGATCTCCCTTGCGCCTCAAGAGTTGTCGCTGGCTGGTTTCCCGAGAAGCAGGACAGCCTGGGTTCATGTCTGATGGCAAGAGTAGACCGGAATCAGCTGAACCTCCGGAAACCGTGTATGAATCCATCCGTATGGGCCATTGATTTCACCGCCTAGAAGAAACCGAGCGGGTCTGGCTCCGGGTTGGCACTCTCGGGGGTTGAATTTGTTCTGCCACCTCCGTCTGCTCCATCTCTTCGGCTTGTTTTCAGCAGACAAACACAGCATTGGTTGTGTGAGATGATTCTGCCTGGAACCGGCCGCCATCCTTGCCTCCGGATCTGTATTTTCCATGACCTGTTTGACCGGCTGTCCCTTGGCCGTCACTGTGGTGCGGCCTCCGATTGACTGCGGATACCTTCCAGAACCAATTGGGGGCCCCGGTGGGGCTGAACGTCGCCACGAATAGAACGTGCGCAAATGTCGAGCCGTACTTGATTGGACTCTCCATGACTGCAGGTGGACCCCACTTCTGGGTGGTAAGGCAACCACTCCGAGCCATTCCGCCAGTGGGGCTGTCAACGGACTGGCGGACATCTCCGCGCTCGTCTTGCCATTGACATGATTTGATATATGGTGAGAAGCCCGACTTTGCACAAGTGGATCAAAGGCTGCTGGCACGATGCAGGTCCCATGGGCCGCGTGGTGCGGTGGTGTACACTAGTTGAACGGACCCACCCTTCCACCACTGGCGGCGAATTTGTGCGAGAACCCCATGCATAACCACAGCTGGTTTGAACGCTCTCTCCCAGGCATAGTGAGGTTCCTCAACTCGCACTGCAAAGGGAGCGGAGTGTTTTTCATCGTTGTCGCTGCACACCATGCCACCTGAGATGTATAAATCAAGCACGTTCATGTCCGATCAACGGGATGAATAACACAATCTATCCGATCAAGGCCCAAAAGCCAAGCTTGGATTCGATCCTCTACCTTGCAGCCGGGCTCCTCTTGTTCCCGCATCTTCGCATCCAGAGTCAACTCGGGGCATCGCAACACTTATACGACCTCCTTGTCATCCAGTGAAGAGGCCCTTTGGTGTCCACAGCAAACAGACTGCTTTAACAGCACCTTGCATGCTTCCTGGCTCGGACGCTTGACAAAAAGCAGAACTACTCGGTGGAGAAGAAACTGTCCTTGGCCCAGTCCCAGCTGAAGCACGGCGTACTCCTCAGGTGACAGTCTGCAGTTTGGCCATTCTGCAGTTCCTCAGCAATGCCGTCCCCGCCCAACATCGACCACACCGGCCGGCCCGGCCTCGGTGATTACCCCTTCAAGGAAACCCTCAAATGCAATTACCCCCCCGACATCCAACTGGACGAGAACCATCCGCGCTCCCTGAACCACCCTCAAGTCTTGACCCCGTCCAATGCCGGCCTCTGGTCGCAGTACCGCCCTCCCAGCAGCCCTCTCGAGCATCATGGCTTCGTTCCAGCATGGAAACATCCACTTCAGCCCTTGGCCACCTCAAACCCCAGCACAACCCATAATACCAACACAATCTGTGCTTCCAAAATGACCCAGGGAATCTCCCAATCCGAACTAACCCGCCTCTCGGCCCGGGCTTACTCCCTCCGCGTCTCTGACCCTCGGATTTCGCCTCAGCATGGGAGACCTCTATCATGCCTCTCCTCGCCGACATTCTCCAGCGCCACTGCACGGGCGACTTTGCCGTGGATGTCCACAACTTCCCCGAAATGTCGCGAGACGCAGTGCCTCGTGCGATCTACATCACCCTGCCTGCGGAAATTGACGACACAAAAACTAGAGGAGACCATCCGGTCCGCGCTCACGCAGGCCCTGCCAGAGGAGTTCCGCCCAGTGCATCTGGAGTTCCGCCGAGGCGAGTTCGGGAAGTCAACCTGGTGGGGACAGGTCGCCGGTGAGATGGATCAGGTTTGCGAGCCGAAGAACGTGACGTTCAATCCGACGCCCGTGATTGGCATGTCCATTGGCCCGGCAGCGGTCCCGGACGCGGCGTCGTTGGGCGGTTTCGTGAGAGTCGGGGCACACTTATACGCAATGAGCGCGTTCCACGCGTTTGAGGAGTCGATCAATGCTGGTAACACTTGGGTGACCCACCCGGCTGGACCAGATCTGTCCCAGATTGTCCCGAATGGTAGACCGGTGAGGCCGTACAGCATTGGGACAGTGACCATGTGGTCCCCGCGGGGGACGCTGCGGCCTTCGCTGACTTTTGAAGGAACGGGTTTCGCGAGAAATTCGACTATGGTGGAGATGGATTGGTGCCTGATTGGGCCTGTGCCGGACGGAAAGAACTTTGTTTCGTTGCCCAGCTCTCAGATGGATCAGTTCGTCTCCGTGTCGAACACGGCGTTGGTGGAGGGCAATACCGAGGTATATGCCTTGGCGCGGACAAGCGGCTACTCCTTCGGGTTCACGTCCGATGTCCCGGGCCTGCTGAGAATCAGCGGCCGATACTGAAGGGAGTGGACAGTTCGGCAGTACTCACCTTCCACAAACCCAGCGGACAGCCGAGCGGGCGCGCCGTGGCAGACGCTGAAGCAATGGTGTGTAACGTCCCTTCCATTGTCGGCAGCCTCAAGTCCTCTTTGTTCCAGATCCGAGGCGCTGTTGCCGAGCGCTTACAAAGTGCTGGACTGAGAAATGACCACTGACAGTGCTGACTAGGGTAACGAGTGGCATCGGGGTGCCGGGAGACTCCGGGGCATGGCTGATCCGGCGGTCTGACAACGCTGTGATGGGGTTGATCTGGGGTCGCAACCACAACTGCGGTGACCCTAGGGAACCAAAAAGGGTCCGGCTGACGTATTTCACGCCGATTGTTGACATACTGGCAGACGTTCAGCAGAACCATGCCCATCGAGAGGAGGTGGCCCTACCAGTCTACTCGACGACAGACTTAGCTCGTGATGTTCGAGGACACAGCGTTCGTCCAGTGGTGGATGTCGACCTGTCCCGAGATCCGTGGAATGCTCATTCCCGAGCTGCAATCCAGCAACGCCGCCGAGCGCAGGCCACTTTGATCCGGGATAACTTCATCGCGTTGGCGTGCCGTCATCGGGAGTAGTACTTGATCGGCATCCACAGGACGATGCAAACCTACCCCCGGACAACCCTTCAACAACCCGTTCAACGAACCTCCGACCCGTGCAGAGCTCGGCCAGTGCAGTGGGCCCAAGTACACCTTCATCTCGAAGCGATACCGGTAGCTTGGTCTCAACTTTGCGTTCGCAAGGCGGACTATTGTTGGGGCTGGGAGGTGGGACGACACATGGCTCGTCACCACCGGACCTCTATGCTTCTTCGTCAATACGTTCTGACTCGAGCGTGCCCGACGTGGCCTCCGAAGTGGCTTCCTTGGGTAACGGTGTTCGTATTGCTGGTGAGAGCGATATCGGAGACATCACCGACGTTGAGGAGCCAGTGCGAGCCAAGGCCTCCTTTTCTCAGCGTTATCCAGGTCTCTTGATAATCGACACCTCCTGTTGAGTTTGGGCCTGAGCAGCACGGTGTGAGGTTTCCCCAAAGCGACCAGATGGGCCCGGACGATTAGCAAGCCCAGGGATACAGAGAGGTTCCCAGACCGAACTTGGACTTCGCCAAATGCCTGTTGCCTCCCATCGGATACCTCGGATTAATGTTTATGATGACGCGTAGGGTTCAGCCCTCTCGACTGTTTCCAAGATAAGCCGTGGCTATCCTGCTGATGCAGAGGACTCTCTCAAGGCTGTGGTGCTGCCTCTTCGGCCGGGCAAAACTGGAAGAGGCAGGTGTTGCAAACTACGTCATGCAAAATCGGTCAGGAAACGGATTATCTTGTTGCCTCCAGCGAACTGCGCATGACTCCCTATCTTCATGAGCTCAGCTTGCAGCCGGTGTGAGCTGGGGGTGCTCCAACGGGGTGGTGGGGAAGCGGTGGAAGGCAGAGAATGTAAAGGACAAGGCGGAGTGGCTGGCCGGCCGGGGGATTCAGCGTGGGTAACTTTCATTGCTACACGGGGCATGACCTTGGCAGTCTCTGGGCAAGGCCATCAAAAATTTCCAGCCACCGGGTAACCATCGACTTGCCTTGCAGGAGCGCCGCTCATGGGTGCGATCGATGGGGTTCCTCACCTGAGTTTGGTGTGATGGTGGTCGCAGGATTCAGGTGATGGTAGCAGCTTCCGGGAGAGGGTGTCAGGGTTGGTTGGACCGCGCTTATTTCGAAGGAATCTTCACAGTCCGATGGTTGCAACATGAGAATGTCCATGCAGGTGCGGCTGCTCCCCGCTTTCAGCTGCATCATGCATGGAAGGCGCATTCATCAGAAGTTGCGCCATCGTCTTCTCAGGCAGCAGTGTATTCATAGAGAAATGATTGGCTAATGGAGTGGTTCACAAGCAACCACTTGAAGACATACATTCCCCAATATTCCCTTGCCGCTTCAAGAGAAGGAGGAGGGCAAAGATGACGTCAATCACGGGTGCAACAGTGCCTGCTCTACCCGCAGGTGCACCAAATGCGAAGTCTGAGCTTTCGATACCTGCTGTTTTACGTGTCTCAGTGGAGTGTGTGTGTCCTCGCAAAGGCTGATGCGGAGTCAGTGTCAACTGACTCAATCGTCCTTGTCAGGCTTCACGAGACCAGAGTCAGGAGAGAGATGGGGCGACGATGAGGGAGGCAACAACAAACTCTCCGAGTTAAGTAAACCGAGTCTCACCGGGCGTCTTGCAAGGTGGCTGCAGGCTGGGCGGCTGTCGAAGAGATCTCGCATTTTCTGCCCCTATTCCAAGGTGGGGGGATTGATGTTCCTCACTGTTCCGGAGTCTTGGCAAGGCAACCAGCCTGAATGATGACCCTTGTCAGGAGTCAATTTAGAGTTTAGCACCCCGAAATACGACCGCTTGGGTGGCAGCCTTGGAAGCTTGAGATTGGTTTAGAATGAGGATTCTCCCACATGCCTGCAGGCCTCATTGGTTTGTTCCTTCAGTTGTTTTTTTTGGCCTACTGCGACCAACCATTCGCTGCCAATGGGCCGCCGACAAGGCAGCCAGCAAATAGGAAATTTTTTTGGCTGATACATCCACTGATTCGGTAATCACATGGAGGAGCCTGTGGCTTTGAAATACCTTCTCAACATGATCGATACACAGTAAGTCGCCGAAGGCAGTCCACTAGCGCCCAAGAGCAGTGTCGCTCAGCCAGTACGGACCAAGCATGTGGATTCGGTCAGCTTTTCGGAGTGCTGGGGAAGTTGCCCAAATGTGGCAGAAGCAGTCACAGAGCCTTTGGACACGTTGCTTCAAGCGGCAAGAGGTTTCGGTCAGTTTACCCTTGAAATTACGACCGCCCCCAACCCCCAACCCCCCAACCTGCCCAGCCTCCTACGGTTCACCGGGCCATGTTTCGTCGATAACGAAAAAGAGTCTCGCGAGAACGAGAAGGCATGAGCTGCATGGTTGATGAATATTGGGCTATCTGGCATGGTGCCTTGAGTCCTCAACTTGCTGGCGCCTGCTCCCCCCGGCAGCTGGCACTTTGCCGACATGGGTCGCAACTCCATAACAACACCAAGAAGACTCAGCTACTGTCCTACTGAGCTCGACCATTATCCAAGTGCAGGCACTCATCAATATGCCACTGACAGTGAACAACAAACCCAAGTTCTCTCAAAGTACACCCGAGCCCAGCGCCCTTGGGCCGTGGGGGCGGCATTTTCAAAGTTTGATTTCCACAGCCCCAAGCCCACCCTTGTTGATATGGACATGCTTGCCCAGTTCGTCAGTCAGCCTCCCGTTTCCAGTGTGTTGAGCAAATGCTCCAACGCCACTTCTTGAAATGGCAGAAGGGCAAACTTCAGCTCACCACCCAACTTCTCACATGGTCGCACGTGCTCTCTCGAGAAAGGGCCCCCCAAGACAAGAGTGGGCTCACGAACTTGGCGTGGGTGCTGCGGAGAAGGCAAGGAAAAACATCATGTTGTGGTCCCTTATCGGCCGCTGTGGCTTCAAAAGCAATAAAACGAAGTGGAAAGTAAAAACCCAGAAGCCCTTTTTCGCTGGCCGAGCCCGACGAGTAAGCGGAAGCGTCACAGTCATTTGACTTCTCTTCGTTTCTGTTTGCGGATACCGAGTTTGAGTCAGGACTGGAGTCGAAGGCGTGAAAAACACGTCTTCCTGGTGATTTCGATTCAGAGCTTTAGTTTCGAGTTTGAAGCAGTGAAAGAAAACAAAACCAAGTTGTGAACAATGGGGAGAATGAGAGCATGACACCGGAATTACCACTTCGCCTCGTACTGATATGTACTTTTAGCATTTGGGTGACCAGGCAGCGACCAATGATCTGAAATGATATACTACCAGTACACCTGGTTATAGCTGGCTGAGCCCTAGTAGTAGTTTGTAGATCTTTGGCATGCCCAACACGTTGGGTAACCCGAAGTTCCACGAGAAAAAGGGAGTTTTAATTTAAATTTTAAGTTGTTCTGCAGTCAAATCAACTGGAACCAGAAGCCATTTAATTCCACATTCGGTATTCAGGACCGTCCCCATCTCTGTAGAGGCAAGTTGAATCAACCTTCGGTTAATGGCAACCGCCAGGATGTCAAAACAACTTGAGCCGTGCTCTATTCTAACCAGCACTACAGTACAGCTACCCCTAATTCTGGCTTCATGTTTGTTTCATTTGTTCACATGAAGATCGAGCACATGGGAGTCGACTTCATTCGTGCCCTTACCATTGTGTGTCAGGGATACATTCAAAGCCTAAGAAACGGTGCGTTCAGACAGCAGTGTGTTCACCATTGATGGTGACCTCCATGACATCGACTGCGCATCCAGGGAGTGGGAGTCCGGGAGGCGGCGCTCACACCTTGGCTTTGATTTCAAGCTCCTGCCGGTCGGCAAGTGGTCGCTTTCTCGGCGCCGGGTCTAGGTCGGCAGCCGTCGGGATCGGCGGGATCGGGTGGAGAACCCCATGCGAGGAGCTTTCCGGTGCCCTGATCGAACCTCCCGGAAGATCGTTGTGCTGCTGCCGGTGGGAAGCCGGTTAGGAGCCATTTTGTGTTCCTTGGCTTGTCATTTTTTGATGTTCTCTGAGTCGCGGCTGGCCGCCACCCCAAATTTCTGCTCCACTCACGCCAAGGTCCCCGCATCAGGCAACTCCCCAAAGTCCATGTCCACGCTCTCACTCGGGTAGGCGGCATCTCCGGCATCTGCAGATCGAGCTCGACCTCATATGCTGGGTTGACGCTGAACATCTTGGTCTTGGGATCAAAAGTCAACCACTTGCCACCTCCTCGCGCGCCGCGATGCGTGCACCCAGCCACAACACCCTGTTCCTCCTCTCCAGAATCATAGAGGCTAGCTCCAGGTACTTGTCGTCATCATCAACCCTCTCGTCCGTGTCGAACCAGCCACCCGGGAAATACCGCTCAACCCAAGGGAATCCTCTCATTGCGTAGTCGTCTGGCAGCGGGCGGCGGCCGCGGCAGGGGAGGCCCAATTTCAAGGACTTGGTGTTCTCCTGGCCCCCATTGCCCGCAGAACTCTCCTCTTTCGTCGTCTTGGTAACCTCGACATCCTCTCCTCACCCTTCCTGACCTCCCCAATGGCGGGGAACACCTCACTCTCCAACAGATTCGAAACGTTGTGCTGCTGTTCAGCAGAAGACGAGGAAAAACGAAACCAACGTATTCAGCATGAGCGCTGTCAGCTTCCAGGGGAAATGAGGGGCGACATGGGCCATGGCGTCAGGGCAGAAGGTGAGGTGGTAAATGAAAACGAGGGTGACGTGGTAGGATGAGGATGTTGTAGTCGCCGAAGCGGCGGCAGACGATGTTGTAGGTGCTGGTAAAGAGTCTGAGGGCGTGGGGGAATTTCTTGTTGGCTTCTGTACTGGTACGGTTTGAGGCGGGGGTTTCGGCGTCTTGCATCTGCTGGTCCTCCGTGGGAAGGGCGGTGGTCTTGAGGGCTAAGGAAATGAAGTTGTTCTCGTCGCCGTACCCGGCTAGGGCGCAGATGTTAGAAAGACCTACGTGATACCTAGTTCATCGTTAACTCCTGCAAACTGGAACGAGACGGGATGTTGGCCCTTACCCTGGTTCGAGCCACGAGGAAGTCTGACGGCTGATATGAGTGTCGAGGTCCCCGAGAAAAGTGCGCATTGTAGGCTCCAGCTTTTCGAATTCCTCACCGCTGAATAAGATGCGATGGGTCAGCACGAAGACTTCAGTGGCTGTGAGCTCTTCTACCGCCTCGTTCTCTTTCTTCTTTTTTCTTCTCCTCGACGTCTTTTTGCCTCCCCAGGACAAACTCAAACAGCGTCATGATGCTCTCGCGGGCGGAGAGAAACGGCACCTCTACACACAGCGATTTCGAATAATAGGAAAGCTGCTTCAGCAAGTTTGGGCGCGAAACGATGGCGAGATGGTGATATAACCGCCCCGTAGTCGGGGCCTTGTCAGAGGCTTTGGAATACCAAAGACGGCTCACGGAACTCCACGTTTCACGTTCCCGAAAGTCATCTTCGACGGCCATACGATAGCGGCCGAGATCCCCCAGGCACTCGATCCACGTGTCTTCAAACGCGGGCACTGTCTCGTATAGCAGGGCCATCATGGAGTAGGCCAGATAGATAAATGACAGCATATGCTCCTTGCTCTGCGGCAGACGATGCCTCAGCAGCTCAAGGAAGCTGTGAATCGCATGCCGCCACATCCGAGCGGGCATGGCATACTTGGCAGCCAACCTCCTCAGTGCCGGATTTGCCGATGGATGTTGGGAGGCAAGAAGAAGTCGTGATGCTCGTGGATCAAGGTACGGTGGAGAGCAACCAAGGCCTGCCACTGCTCATGTGTGAGCTTGGTTGCATTGGCAGCCTGGGCGGTGTCAACCTCGATGCACTTGCTCTCGACCATGACTAGGCCGGCGTAGATCCCCTTGACCTCAGCAACGAGCTGGTCCTGCGTGATGGACCTAGTCTCGGGCTGCTTGATGAGCTCTGTCGAATCATCGTACGACGGAGCCGGGGGCGGCTGGACCGAGGCGGGCTGGGGCTGGGGTTGGCGGCGTTGCCTGGGGCGCGAGGCTGCCGTGAAGCGCTGGCGCGAGCAAAAGCCAAGTTGGACTTGTCGTAAGGCCGCGGCTGAGGAGCGGCAGCATCATCATCAGGATTCCAAAGCTTTCCCTTTTGGAAGGTACCCCTATCGAACTCTCCGGTATCTTCTGCTACAGGCTTGGCTTTTGAGCGTTTCGGCGGAGAGACAGAACGGGTGGTCGAAGAATCCCTCTTCGGCGTAGGGCTCTTTCTCGGGCGCCCTCGGGAGTCTCTGGCCCCCAAGGCCCCGGCCCGACGGGCTTCCTCCGGGAAGGACGGGTGGACGCGAGCTGTGCGCTCTCACTAGCCTCAGCCGTGCCCGGAGCCTGCGGATAGGCCCGCTTTCCTCCGGAGACGCCAGGCCCGTCCCTGGTTTGTGTCAGTAGGGGGTCAGGAAAGGAAAAGAGGGGCCCAAAGGGCCCAAAGCTAAAGGGAAAGTAAAATGACAAAAAAAAAAAAAAATTAATAAATGAATAAATAAAGCCCGAAAAGCGCAAAAAGAAGTTAGGAGAGTGCAGTGTGACCAACCTGTCACTTGGCGTCTGCACAGCGGCCTCCCACTGGGACCGGATCCAGGCCGCTTTTTCCTCCTCAGAGGCCTTTTCGTCAACCATGTGAGCATGGAAAATTCCGATATGCGTTTCGAAAGTAGCGAGGCAAGCTCCGGCGCCATCCTGAGGAGGCTGGGGTTTTGACGTGAGAGTCGAATTCTGAGTCGTCGTTGCCACGATCCCGAGACCGCAAAAGGGACACAAGACGTCCGATTTCGATTTTTTAGATGCTCGACGCAGGTGTGCCGCCCACTTTTTGTCGATGTCCATATTAGAAAGTGTGTCGTGTGATGCTGGATGACCGTGAGAACCGCGTTCTCTGTGTCTGTGTGTGGTAGAGGTGAACGTGACTGTCCTGCTCATGCCGTCCGTTTTACTGATTCGTCGGTGTATGTCTGTTCCAGGCTGCAAGAATGCACCAATGTTGATGCGGGATTTTTTCCGAAAGCGGGGTCTTTGAGCAAGGAGCAAATGCACTTGGAACTCCCAAGTAAAGACGTGGCCGTGTTGAGACCTGAGACGCGAGTCTTAGTCGAACTCAGCTTGACCGTATTGAAATATGAACCTGCAAGCACCTGGTTCGCGCGCTAATCGATGAGGTTATAGTATTTGAGGGCTGAGGCTGTCTGTTAAAGTGGCAAGAGGGTGGTACCGAAAGATACTAGGGTGCTTGGTCCGACCCCCATCGTGCGCCCCACATACCAGGGACTGACTGTTGCCTTGTCCGTCCGCCGTCCGCGAACCACGCGCTGATGGTTCGCAACTTGCAGTTCAGGTTTTCAGCGTCCCTCCAATAGTCATAAATATTCTGAATTCGGTGAGTGTCCAGTGTCCCGAGACATCGACGTCCAGAAAGAGCCTTAAAATACTTCTCAGCGGCGCCCCAGCCATCTGGCCTGATCGTGATAAAGTGAAATGAAGCTGTCACCTGGTGCACCATGGCTGCGCTGCCTGGAGAGCACTCCAGGCTGCCCAATACTGGAAGCACAACTGTTAAACGAGGGAAAACACAGGGCGTTGTCTCCTCATATCCAGGGCGAAAGGTGCAACGCAAGCCGATCGGCTTTAGGTGAAGGATGAAGAGTTTGGCTGGTCGTGTTCATGCCAGGTGCACTGTGAGAGACTCCTTTGCAGGCAGGTTGCAGGATAACTGGACCCTGTACGTGCCCTTCAATCTCACTATGTATCTCGGTGGTTAAGGCAAGGCCGCCTTGAGGAGGTTCATGTTTTGGCAGATCGGTCTGGTGAAGGGACAGTGCCCTCCAGCAAGCCTTGGAAAAGAGCTCAAACAAGGCTGCCCAGCCAGCCAAGCAAAACAACACGAAGGCTGCTTGGGTCTAGGCATGTGACACGGGCCCCCGACAGGCAGATCCATCTCTCATTCGCTCGCGGCGCAAAGAACACTCAGCTCATCCGATGCAGATCTCTCGAAGCCTTGGGGCTCAACAGGTGTGGCGGGGTGGCAACAAAATTTAGCTGAGCCTTGAGGCTGGACTCCAGAATTGACGAGCCAGACCTGATGACTCAAAATCGAGATTCGCCCGCTTTTCGATGTCGTTTCAGCTTCACTCCGTCCGGACTGAGAACCACTGCGCGCCACCGGTTCCTCGATGCCTCGTCAGCGGTGTTCATTTCTTCGGTCACCAGTCAGCAAGGCCAAGATAACTTGGGGGCACTGTTCTGAATATAGTTGGTCCATTCATGATCATTGGCCCCATCGCTTCAGCAGTGGCGTGGCTGAAGGCACAGTGCTGACGATTTTTAAAGTACCATCCCTTGGAGTTTCGTCAGACTAAAGCTTGGGCGCAGTACCATCCTCGTTTCCAACGTCATCAGCTTCCCACTCGAAGCCTCAACCCCGAAAGTCAGTACGTCTTGCGTAAGACGGATCGCACCCGGTCCACAGAGGCAAAAGGTTACCTTCTCTGCCAATAACAGTCCTGGTGAAGCTTCGTGAAGCTTCAACGAGCGCAGACAGAGCGGTGAAGACAAGTTCCTGGAGTTAGGGCGAGGAACGACACGAATGGTAGGGGCAGGCGAGCGAAGAGGGCGCTGAGGTCCTGACCCCAGGCAGCGGGCATGGTACGACGACAATTCCAGGAACTGAATCATGTTCACCACAAACACAACATCATTGTTCGAGCCAGCACCAATCAAGTTGCCCGGGGGTCAGAAATGGGCTCAGAGCTCCGGACTGGCAAGGCCTCATGTTCTGAGGGCCTTGGGCGTTGCGGGACCGAACATGTCAATTTTGGTAGGTACCGACTGGACTACAAGGAGGAGGTAAGCGTCCTGGCATCGACTCCAGGAATGGCCTGTGAAGTGGTCGTCCGCATCGAATTCCACGAGAATGGAAGCATCATGACTGAAGGCCCGGTCAGGAGTCAACGCCTCCGAAGTCCATCCGCCAACCATTTCTTCTGGCCTCCCGATTGATCGAAGAGTCTTCATGGTTGGTTTTAGCGCAAATTAGGCACAGAGTGGTTTGTCCAGATCATGAAGGGTGCTACTCAACTCGATCATTCAGCGGGAATCCAAACTATGCCTTAATACCGATTCGTTTCTCGCACTCAGGCCCCCTCACCGAAGAGAGTCCGAGATTCAGAACCAACAACACACCAGAGTGCTGCCTGGCAATTTCCAAGGTACCATGACACTTCCTCGCGGCTGCCAGCCTGGCGACTGTTTATTTACCGAGGATCAGGGGTAACGATTGACCGGGCAAGGTCATGTGCCTGCCTGCCGAATAGCGGAAAAGCTCGCTGTCTCGTGCCAGTGCCTCGGCTCACGAGGCTGTTGCGGCTGGGGGAACACTTCTCGGCCCGCCTGGTCCCGTGACGGGTTCGCTGCTGATGCTAGGCTCGCCCGACCTCTTGGTCCGCTAACTGCATCCATCCTGCCTCAAAGCTCTCTACCTCTTTTCAGCCTCACACCCTGTCTCCGAGACACGCATTGCACGCTTCCACCAAACCTCCATGCTTACTGACCTCTTGGAAGGGCCTTCTCAATGCCTCCTTAGCAGGGACCTTGATGACTGGAAACGTGGCAACCGGTCAAACAGGCAAAATGCATCTTTGCTCTCAAACATGATCCAGCCTGTTTCACCGGTCTTTTCGCCTTGCTCAGCCGCTCAGGCCTTGCAGTCAGCATCCGCCTGGGATGTCTCCTTTCTTCCGAGAGCTTTGCCAGATCCATTCAGCCCCCCCCAACCCCCTCGCGAAACCACGACAACTCGGGCAACACCCGTCTCACTTCATGATTACTAAATACAGAAGAAGGCTGCCCAAACTGACGCAGCGAAAACCACGACCGCCGGTGTAACTACTCGGACTCTTGGTTCCGGTCATGCAACCAGGATGCGTCCCGCTCACCGCTCATGCTGGAATGCATCCTACGGTCCGCTCGGGCGCCGGCGACCTTCAATACTACTAGTAGTGCCCCCACCGATAGTCCGGGCTCGGAGAGGCAATCAACGCTGTCCAACGATCTCCTTTCCATTTTATGCTATTTTTCCACAGCAAGGACTCCAGGTCTTTGCGCTGTTTTTGCTGTCCTTGTCCGCAATCTTTGCTCAGCTCCTCTTTCCTCTTGCTGTTTTTACCACAGGCTTTGAGGCAAGCATGAAACGCCATATGGATATCGATGCCTTATTCATCATGCAAAGAGACCTGACGGACCGTTGACGGCCATCGTGGCGGGCCCACGTCATCCTATGACCCAGTTTCAGGCGCTAAGACCTGCAGACGCTTCGCCTTGGAAATGAAGTTGAGGAAGAGAAACGGCCACGATTCTCTTGTTTTGGAGCTGCTGTGTTGGATCGAGAGAAGGACACGTTCGGTGGGTGCTTTGTTTTTGTTGGAAGTTGGAGAAGACACTTTCCAACAAGCAAGGTTTTCAGCAGTGCTCTGTCCCGGCTTGCTAGCTGTCTACTAACTCGATCCTGCTTCAGCCGTGCAGACTCTGACATCCTTTCCGGATTGCTTTACGCGGTGTACAGTCCCACCAGAGTTACCGGTCTGCACTGTCCCCCAATTGGCTTGCTGCGCGCAGAAGGGAATCAAGCCTGTACACAGGAGGTAACCCTCTGCCTCCTGCACCTTGGGGCGTTGCGGTGTCTCGCTCGCGCCTTGAAAATAAGGTTGGCGCGAGCCACGAGCCTCGAGCCCATCAGTTAGCAGATCTGAGCTCAAGGCAATCTGGAGACTCAAGCCACGGTTACCCAACCGCCGCCTGTCGTGCTTCGATACAGTGTTGACGCCTTGCCTGCGGGTCTCACAAAGCTGTTGGGGACAGCCGACCGCTCTTGCAGCTCGGTGAATGTGTGTGTATACGGCTTTCCCTTTTCTCGAAGGGCTGCAGGCTCGAGAGTGGTGAAACCAGCCACAAGTCATGGCCGGGACGTACGAAGTAAACGCTCGGGGTTGGGATATAAATATGTTCATCTGATGTGACAGTGTGCGAGCTTTGGTTGCCAAATTACAAATGTAAAGGGCGGGGGCCTCACAGCGGTCTGACTGATAGCTCACTTTTTTTTGAACACTCAGACTCTTAGGAGTTAAGGATTCTGTGGAGCAGTTAAGATGGAGGGGACCACCACGCACCGACGGGACGGGGCTAAATATAATGTAAGTGACAGAGGGGGAGTGCTGACAACACTCATTTTTCCTACAGCGCCTTCCTTCCTCCGGATCTATATTTCCAACGATTATCTCTGATGGCTGGGCGGCTCCCTTGCTGCCATCGTCTGTTTCCATATGACCTTTTGGTCGTCACTGGTGGGGCCGAAGTTCGCACGCACAGATCAGTGAGTAGACCCGACAAGTTGCAAGTGGGGGTAAGGCAACCACTAGTGGCTATTCGGTGGGGTTCAAGAACCGAGGCTGCAGGTTCAGACAGTGCATTGACGTCCAAGCTCTGTAGACGCACGGTGCTCGCTGCAAGATCCCCGTCAGATGGACATCTCCCACATGTAACAATGCCATGGCCGATACGCGGCGGTCTTGATGTTGTGTTTATGCTTCCGCCGCATCAATGATCGTCTTCAACCGAAACCTCAGAAAGAACTGCTCCTATGTTGACACGTGGTTGGGGAATAGGCGTTGGGTGACGGCAAGGCGCGCGGCATTGTTTTGTGTGTGTGTGTTGTGTGTCGGTTGCCTCGCCTCATCGAGGTTAGAAGTTTCGGGTTCAGCGCTCGGAACGGCAGACTCCATGTTTCTTGGTCACCGCGCTCGCGGAATGTTATTGCCTGAGCTATGTAGGATTTGCTTGGCCCTTCTCATCTTGCATTCCGCGTCTCGCATGGCAATAGAAGGAAGTATTCCGCTGAGCGATGGGAGTTGGGATAGCATAGGGAGGCCACATCGAGGCTAGCAGCCACATCGCCCGTTCCTGAGACCCGGGGTATTTTTGGAAGCGCTGAAACCACCGGCTTGATCAGCGGTTGTTGGTGAGGCGGTGCTGAGGATGACGACGATGGTGGAGCGTTTCCATCGCATTCAGACCGACGCGGCGACTTCTACTTTGAAGTTCGGGACATGAGAGTATGTTGAGAGGCCTCCGGAGCTGCCCACCGCGGGGCTGACGGGCCGGTGCATCCAGTCGTCTGTTTAAGGGCTCGGATCTTCGAGCAAAACCCAGGGATGAGGTGCTCCGAATGGTTTATTTGCTCCAGAAGGCCATTTCCTGTGTGCTCAAGACTTCAGCCTTTGAGATATGGGCAAGGATGTCGTCATCAGCATGCGTCTGCAATTCAATGTTACAGCTGAAATCCATTTCACGAGCATGAACCAAAATATGGATGGATCCTGTAAAGTATCTACAAGATCAGGCCCTCACATCTCGTATTTAGGTCAACCGCACACTCATAGAGAATCCGTAACCTCACTCCATTGTCGACGTGATACACTTCGGTGAAGATTGTGCCCCCGTCCGATCCGCCGTCTTACAGCGCAACCTTCATGTACACAAAAGCCGTGCTGATATGCTCATCGTCGGGCGTACATCGGGTGAAATGCCCAGCACGTCTACCTCTCGTCGTGCATATAAAAGCCCATATTCCCCGTTTCGTCCGTAACCCGGCCCAAGTCACCTCCGGTAACAAGGAGATAACGAAACGCGACCATGCATGGAGAGATGCAGTGTAACCACTTCCAGCGCGGTTGATTCGAGACATGCCTTGCATAAGCGCCACGTGTGTAACATGCGGCGCCAGGACACCAGATCTGCAAATCATAATGCCGGATGCTGCAGGGGCTAGCGCGTGGGTGTTTGGTGGTTACACAAGATCCAGCTGGGATTTACCTGAGAGGGCCGCGCAGGGGGGCCGGGGATAGTCGAAGACGTAGACATGTGCTATCTTGGTGTTCAAAAGAGCGGTTGTCGGAAGCAGTTTATTTGCTAAAGGCATCAGGGCGGGGTGCTAGAATAACTTAGCATCATAGAACTGAAAGGAATGTGGCGGTAGAGATGTTCCGACTTCCTGAGTTAAGTGCTGAGTACGGGATAGGGGATGAATAGGGGTTGGACTGAACGGTAGACTCGAATTCATTCTTGGGTCTTGAAGATGTTGAAACAAGCCCTAGCGTTATTTCCAAATCGTGGTTAGGTGACTCTGAGCTACGTTCGTCATCCCTTTGGTTGGATGTGGTGCACAAGAGCAGTTTAAGTCAACGTAAGACTGATCAAATCGAATATATACGAAACCCATTCCAACGCTAGTAACCCCGGCCGCCCCTGGACCCTGTAGTATCATCCCCATTATTCGGCTTAGGCCGCCAGCGGAGAGGACAAGACTGCTGTGAGGTTTGGATCCAACTTGGGATAAAGCCACGGTCGCCTCTCAAAGAAGAATGAAGGTTGGGGTTGCTCTAGGATATAGTCTGAAAAAACACTAGCCCTGTGGGAAAGGGCCCATCAACCACGTCGACTCGTGGAGAAGGTGGCCCTGCTCCTCATCCAACACCCAAAGGTGGGTTGAAAAGACAGAGGCCATGTAATCCCCGAACAGCTTTCCATTGGTAAGACTGACCACAGATAGCAAGGCTACGTGAAACCTGAGAACAACCGGTCCCAAAGTCTGTTTTGTGGTTGGTCGAAGCACAACTTGGAGTAATTGGGCGTTGGTCGCATGGACAAATCGGGAATGCGAAGATCCATATAAAATGCCAAGCTTTTTGAGAGCCCACTTCGGTGCGGGGCTGCCAAGCTGAGCTACGAAAAGCAAATGCAAGGAAGCCTGCCGCGGATTCTTTGCAGAGCCAGCTCAAACCAACGAACATCTTCAGTCTCTCGTCATTTGACCACAGTCCCGCCCTGAGCGGCAGACGCGCACCCCGGCCTAGCAATCCACGATCTAGAAGCAACAAGCAACGCATTGGAGATGCGCTGAGCTTGACGATCAGCGCCCATGCGCATTGGAATCTTTTCCCCGGAGAAGGCAGATTAAAACACACGTCCCCTCGAGGATTCGCTCCGCTGTCACCGTCACGATGCGCTCCCGTATGCTGCTGCTCCGCCGCGCCGGAACCCGAAAGCTGCTGCGCACCTTTACCCAGAGCACCGCCGTCCGCACCGACCTCCGAACCCGCCCGCAGCTCCCCTTCCTCTCCGTCACAACGACCCGCACCCGCGTCCGACACCTGACGACGGATCGCGCCGCCCAGCTCAAGTACGAGATCAAGACGGGCGTCAAGTACACCGGCTACATCTGGTTGCTGGTATCTCCTGTTCGCCGCTTACTTCGCCATCGTCCAGGAGCGCCTTGAGCGCAGGTATCCCACACCGCCCGAATGGAGCTACAGGACGCGTATGGACCTACGCGGCGGCAATTGCGCGCGCTACGAGCCCTCCCCCGGGAAAATCACAGACTGGCAACAGGTGGCCTGGTGGTTTGAGAATGCGCTCAAGAGGCTTCATGACCCAGATATTGACGGGAAGGATGTTAAGGACGCGCCACATGAGAGCCCGCCGGGACGAAGGATGTTAGCGCCAAATCTGAAGAGTGGAGGAGGGGCTACTATGAAGCTATGATGGGCTATGCGAAAGCAGCAGAGTATATGGATGGCTGGGTGCTGGACAAGTCGAGGAACATCGTCTTTCCGCCGGGCGTAATGATCGGGCCGTCGAACCCGTACCCCAAGCCGCTCCCGCCGGGCTTCAAGGGCGCACCCAGGGAAGAGGACTGCGAGCCGCGCTTCGAGTCTCCCGACACCGTTTATCTCAGGATCATCTCCACCCCGGGTTTCACCAACCGCCAAAAGATCGAAGCTGGCCTAGCGTACGCCTCCTGGCTTGACTACAAGGGCATCACCGGCCCGGCGAGCATCGTCTTCGAAGACGCAGTCCACCTCGCCGCCACCGAGCGCCCTGACCTTCCTGCGGAGCCCATCGACAAAAAGACCTGGGTCCTCAACGAAGCCGCCGGAGTCCCCTCCGAGAACCTCCTAAACGCCCTCACCGGCTACGCGACCTTCCGCGCCCGCCAGGGCGACATCACCTCAGCCCTCCCCATCCTCTTTCTATTCTCAAGGCACGGCGCTCCCTCCTAACTCCCGAACAACACCGCCAACAAACCTCCATCACCGCCTCCCTCAACGCGCGCCCCTCCACCCCCTCCAAAACCGGTCCCTGGGCGTTCCTCACCAAACTTTTCACCCCTCCTCCATATCCCCCACCTCCACCGCCGGGCACTGCCCGCCCGTCCGCGACCCCCAAAATCTCTGCCAGGAAGCTGCTTTGAGCCTGCACATCGGCGAGATCATGTATATCACCTCCCCCGCCTCGCGCGAAGAAGGCCTCGGCTGGACGCGCGAGGCCGATGACGTCGCCGAAGAGCAGCTGCACCTCCTCCCGGCGCCGACATCCACCTCTCCGCTGCGCGACGAGCGCCCCGCGGCTGCGGCGCGGGCGACCTGTAGAGAGTGTCTGGCTACAGGGCTTGGAAATTGGAGAACTATGGTGAGGAAACTCGCTGAGGAAGAGGAGAAAGCGGAAGGAGAACAACGCGAGAGGAAAAGGATGGTTTGGAGGGTTATGGGGGAAGGAATGGCGAAGTTGGAGGAGGACGAGAGTGTGAAGAACAGGTGGGCGGCGGAGGAGAAGGTCATTGAGGAGCGGCAGAGGAGGGCGAAGGAGTTGTTGGAGGACTTAAGGCCGCCGCCGAGGGGTATTCTGTCGTTCCTTCAGGCGTGAGTTGCTATTTTGGGAGGTAGTTAATGTAGGGATATTAGGTCTTCTGTGGGAGATTGCGTTTGAAGACGCTCGTTCCTCAAGAGTTAGTGCGGGAGAACAGAAGGTTCATATTGGAGGTTGTACTGTACATCATGTGTTGCTATCATGTCGGGAACAACATCTGGGAAATCAGGCTCAGATTGACAACACTATCTACCTCGCTTGTACCTGGAAGTCCATTGCTGCTAAAGAAGACTGGAGAGCTGTGAACAGCATCAACTGCATAAGCCTTAGCTGAGTCTGCCAAATGGCATATTAGAGGGCTGCCTTGGCTCTCTTCCCAGAGACACCGGACGGCCTTCACCAGAGCCATCACCTCCTTAACCTCGTCCCCAGCCCTCTTGTTGAACCGCGACTTGCTCCCCCTTCAGGAACCCTTGCATGCACCTTCTCATTCCCTCTCAGGTGCTAGCTTGAACTCCTTCACCTTCTTCTTGACATCCCTCTCAATCTCCCCCTCAGGTATTTCCATCGTTTCGGCCGGCACCTCAGCCTTCTTCTCGATGGCCTTGCAGCGGTCTCTATCTCAGCTTCCTTAGCCAACCGTTACACCATCAGCCTGGCCTCTGCACCAGCACCAGCCTCGGCCTCGATCCTTTGACCTTCTCTTCGATATCCTCTTTAGCCGCCTGCTTACTCTCCGGTCTCTTTCCCTCAATCTTCTGCTCGGCTGCTTTCTCAGTCTCCTCGGTCGCCTTCTCAATCTCCTTCTCAGCCGCCACTTCCAACATCACACCCGTCTTTACCTCGGCGTCTGTCTCCTTGACATTCTTCGCAATCTCCTCTTCAGCGCCTTTCTGAATCGCCTCGAGGCTTTTTTTAGCTTTCACGTCGGCCGCTTTCTCCATCTCTTTGATTTTCTTATCGGCGTCCTTCTCATCCGGTGTCTCAAGGTCTACAGCATCAGCAATCTCCGCGCCCCAAGGCGAGTCAGGCCGCTCCGTGGTGATACCGGTGCCCTCCTCGCCAAAGATCTCAAACTCCTCGTTCTTGTACGCGTCCCCCTCCAGGGCCACTTGCTGAATCCACTTGAGGATGGCCGGCTGCGCTTCGATAAGCATCGTCTCTGTAAGCTGCGCCTCGCCAGCGCTGTAGACGGGGCAGCCGAAGTTTGTAAAGCCCGATGCGCCAGGGTTGCCGCCGGGGCCCGCGACGGGCGTGTCGAGGGGCGTGTGGTGGATGATATACGCTCGGCCGCGCTGAAACAGCGTTAGCATCGTTATCTCAGCGGTCAGCGGTTGGGCATGCATCAACGACTTACCTCCCTCATAAATCTTCTAAACTCCTCACACTTCATCCCCTTCGCATCATAAAATCCCCCCAGCACTGCCAAGCTCCCCACTCTCTCCCCAACCCTTCCCCAAACCTCCTCATCATCCAAGTACCCCTCCACCACATCCGACGCATCCCCCACGGCAATAACATCCACCTTCGCTTGCGCATTCACCAGTTCCCCATTCATCACCACCGTCTCGAACACCACTCTTGACGTGCTCCGCAATACTCCTGTTCCCCTCAACCTCGTTAACCGCCTCATTATGCCACCGTCCATAGTGTACTGCACTCCCCATCGGCACGCCATGCCTCTCCGTCGGCGTCAGGCCCATCTCGCCCTCGGGCCACCACCACAGCTCGCCATTATTCGCCAGCAACACACCGGAGGGGAGGGGTCTGTAGCTGAGCTCTTCAGCTGCTTGAGTGCGCCGACGAGGCCAAGGACGGAACCCTTTGTGACCCCGCCGCGGCCGCCAATTACGCGGTGCGCGAGCACGCCGAGGGGTTGGGAGGACTCGCCGAAGAGGAGGATGAGGCGCGACGCGGTGGGGAGGTTGGGGGATGTGAGGATGGGGACGTGAGGGGTGTGGGAGGGATGCCGAGGGGGAGGAGGAGGCGGGTGAAGTTGTGGTTGTTGTTGTCGGTGAGGCGGCCGAGGATGATTTTGGAGATGGCTTCTGTGGGGGGAAAGGTTAGTTTGGATGGGGTTAAAAGAGCCGGGGGAGGGGAGAAAACATACGGTTGAAGGCGAAGCGCTGGCGGTCGTTCCAGCGGGTGTTCTTGGTCAGGTAGTACTTGAAGTAGTAGTCGGGATTGTCGATGGAGCGGATCTCGTCGATGATGTCGTTGACGAAGTAGCTGCGGATTGGCGTTAGTTAGTCCGCATCGGTTGGGTAGGCAGAGAAACGAACCCGAGCTCCTTCAGGTCGGGAACAAAGACCGGATCGGCCGGGAGACCTGACCAGCGACGGCGAAACATGGTCGGTTGGTGTCGATGGTAGTCGCTTGGAAAATGATGTTTTGCGAGGATCTTAACGTCGGAAAGGAAGAAAGTTTCGTGGACTGAAAAACTCGAAGGGGAAGTGAGAGAGAGTAGGTTTTCACAGTTCGTTCGAGGGAAAAAGAGGAAGAAAGGAAGGGAGGGAAAAGGTAGGGAGTCAAGTTGCAGGGTGGTTTGAAGAAAGGAGAGCAAACCCTGGTGACTATGTAAAAGAAGCTGAGGGAATGGTCTGACAGGCCAAATCAGATTCCAAAGTCGGTGTAAAAGGGGGGTGAAGGGTTTATTGATGCGGTTTGCACAAGCAATCAGGATCGAACAGCACCGAGTGTTCATTGTATACCTAGACGTCTCGAGTACCAAACTACCTATCTGCCCCTTCCCCCTTCTACCCGGGACAATAGTCATTGTCATTTTGAGCCTATTGTCGATCTAGTGTCAAATCCCTGTCTCGGGGTTAGTCACTGCCCAGCCAGTTGAAGGCACCACCGATACCGCGCAGAACTACGGGAGTGCAAATCGGCTGGGTGAGTGTGCTTCCGCTGCGGCTCCTCGCTTGTCCTCTGCACCTGCCTCAAGAAGCAGCCTCACCACGTTCTCTTATGACCGACCTGAATGGCACAATCCAGCGCAGTCTGTCCTGAGAATCCTTAGCGTCAACTTTGGCGCCTTCTCAAGCAGAACTCGCACAACATCTGCAGACCCGCCCCTTGGCCGCAAGCATGAGGGGCGTCTGGCCGTCCTGGTCCTCCACCTCAATTTCGGCCCCTTCTCAAGAAGAAGCCTCGCGATGTGTTCACGCCGTCCGTCAGGAACCGGCAGCAGATCCCATTCGCAACTCTGAAACTTGTACACAGAGAGGGTGAGCTGGGCCAATGGTGTCCTGCCAAATTCATCCTTCGAATTAACTCCAGCGCCTTTCTCCAGCAGCAGCTTCGCAACATCCTCATAACCATATCTGACGGCAAGTGACAAAGGTTTCCAAGCATTGGCATTCTTCAGATCGGCTTTGTCACCTTTCTCCAGAAAACCTCGCGATACGTTCGCGCACGCCATCATCGAAATCGATGTCGCTCTCTAAGAGAATCAACAATGGCGTGATCCCACTGTAAGGCTTTGGGTTGATCTCAGCACTCTCTCAACGAGCAGCTTCACAATGCTCTCTTTTCCGTGCCTAATAGCCTCCAAGAGTGGCATCTTCCCAGAGTGACCGAGTAGATGTAAGTCGGCACCACTGTCAAGGAACATCTCACGATATGCTCATGCCCGCTGGAGATGGCATGAGCCAAGGGTGTCTCGTCTCTGTAATCTTGGCGATTAGCATCAGCACCCTTCTCTATCAGCAGTCTCGCAATAGCCTCGTGTCCTTCGGAAGCAGCGTATGATAATGGAGTCCGCCCTTCGTCATCCTCCATGTTTACACAAGCCTTACCCGACTCCGGGTTTAGCAGAATCGCAACGAAAACCTCTTCTCCCACACCCACAAGGTAATAGAGCAGGCCTCGAGTCGCCCAGGAAAGGGAGGGAGCTTCCAGGGCTTGGTGCTCCGAATCCTTTGACGAACCTCGTCGAGGAGGCCATCGAACTTCGATTCCGCTTGCTGGCAACTCACTTCACGCTCCAAGAGAGCCTGGACGACTCGGTGGCCTCTGCTTGTATCGAAATCGTCCAGAGCCACGAAGATTGGGGCACCAGCGAGGTTGGTATTGCCAAAGCACGAATCCGCCCAAGGGTAGACCTTGATAAGCTCTGCAAGTCCGCAGACTGTAAGAACATGAAGCAAGCTGTCTGATTCCGGGTAGCGGGGTGACCGGGAGAGCACGTTTACGAGGGCCCTCCATCTTTGCAGAGGGAAACCCTCGAGGAAACTGGCCTGGTTCTTGCCATGGAGCTGGGCTCTGTCGGCGTAGCGCAGGATATTGTCGACCGAAAGCGACAGAAATGGGAAGTTTGCCCTCGTTGCTTCCGGAGGTTCGATTGCTCGGCCGTAGCTCCACGGCAGCGGCACTGGGTTTGCAAGATCACGGTTGAATGCAGCGTTGATTTGAGCCAAACAGCAATCCCTCAAGACATCGTGGGCGTCGTCCATGAAGTTCTCGGAAGCTCGGGTTTCAGGGCTGCTCAAGAGAAACTCTCGGACCGTCTCGTGGATGAACTGGACCTGAAGTGACCCTGACGACTCTGTGACTGCGGCCAGACCCTTGGAGGTAACCCTCACAAAGTTATTCATATCATCCGCGTCAAGGATTGTCCTGTCCCAATAACCAGACAAACTCTCTCCATCGAGTCCGAAGCGGATGGCAAAGTAGAGTTGCGCTGGCGTGAGCTCCCCGCCGAAGAGAATCCACTTGAGACAGAGTTGCAGCTCTCTGCTGTTTGCTTTGTCCGGGTGAGGATCATCTTGAACAGGGCGGCGAGCTGATGGGGCATCTCCCTCAGTCGTTCTTGCATTTTTTCGATGGGCTTTCCCGGGTACTCCGAGTTGAGAGTATCGATGACCAAGACGAGCCACAGGAAGATCCCGGAGCTTTTCGCAAGGAGTTCCTTCTGGAGCAATTGGGCCTGCTTCGAATTGCCCAGCCGTAACTTCGACTCGATATAACGATTCATGTCCTCTTCGTGCCCCGTCTCATCTTCTAGAATGACCTCTAAACCCTTCTGGATCAGGATATGTGGATAGTGCCGACTGGAGAGACAGATGAGGAGGCGGATCTGTAGGTCTTCCGCGAGATCGCACAGCTCCTCGAAGAAACAGACCATTCCCCTGGCCTGGTTGTCGTCGCACTCGTCCAGCGCGTCGACGTAGATCTCCAACGACCGGCTCCCGAGACTCCGGATCGCGTGGGCCAACGTTTGCTTCAGAGCCGCCTCCTGCCATCCCATGGCCTGGATGGCCTTTGCGCCGTCAACTGTCATCCACTCTAGACTCTTTGGTACTAGGTCCTCTGCCTTCTGAAAGAGTTGGTGAAGGAGGGAGCGGTAGAGACCATTTGTCGACTTCTCCTCGGCTGTGCCGCGCGCGAGGAAGAAGAAGGACAAGATGACTTGCGAAGCGTCGCCCGCCGAGCTGAGCTTAACCTCTTCGAAGAGAAACTTCATGAGGGTCGACTTGCCCGTGCCGGGGTTTCCCTTGATCCAAAGGAATCCTCCATGGAAAGACTGCATATCCGGGTCGCGCCAGTCTATCCACTCATCGTTTTGAAGAAACCAGCGGCATGTCTTGGGCTGGGCAGCTGAGAGGTTCACCAATCGTACGTCAATCTTGGCGAAGTAGAGTTGGTCAACGATGGCCTCAACGATGCCGTCTGGGAGGCTGCAATTGGCGTTCTGCGAATGCCCCGTCCTCTCCTGAATCCGTGAGAGCGAAATCGTATCTTGGGCCAATTCTTCAAGGCTGGATGTCTCGCTTTCGATGTGCATCACATCCGGCACCTCGATCTCTGATACAAGTTCTCCTGGATTGTTTCTGCGGTTGTGCTCGCGCAAGATGTGAGACATTGCTGCTGCCACCTTCAAGTATTCGGGTCCTGGAGGCCTGAAAAGCGGCACATATCCATGTGGTTACTTGAGATGGATTGCCTTGTCTCAAGCGCCAAGTTGTCCAGGTAGGAAGAGTGGTCTTCGACGACCTTCCTCGCAAAGAAAAGTGACACGACAGCATACTCTTCCTGAAATGAGTATACAGGCCATTTCTTTCATGCCACATGAGAGAAAATTCATCTCTCAAGGCCTTGAGGAATTTGCTGTTCGGTGTGAGCGCGTTGACAACATGCTGGTTGACTCGGATGCCAAGGCCTGCGCTGAGACCGAGAGCACACGAAGGAAGCGGCCTCTTGGATCAGCACCCCTATGTGGCGTTCCGAAGAACAGTATGCCGACTGTGGCTTCGAATACAGCGTGAATGTGAGCTTTCGATGATTCGCACGCTCGAGATCTCCGTAGGGCCTCTTTGACGACGATGCCACCGAGGCTGTGCGCAACGAAAAGGATGGGACGACACTTCTCGTTCAGGTGGCGACGTTGAGCTTCAAGACAGCACAGAAGGTTCCAAGCGTAATCAGAGATGTCGTTCTCACTCACCGGCCCGACCACCCTGTGTCGGAGCTGAGTGTCGTATCCGAATGTGAGGACCCGGGAGTCAGGGACCGTATGGCGAACCAGGTCCGCAGGCCAGTACACGTCTCCTTGCTGTTGCGCTTCCGCTTGAGATTTGGGCCTGGCATCTCCTGGCACCTCACCCATCGTGACGTCGAGATGGGTTGTGGGCTTCCGCTGGAGGAGCGCAGCCTGAGGATCTGGTGGCACCGGAACGCGTTGACACGCCTGCCTTTCTCGCCACGCTTCCTAGGTTTCCTCGCTTTCAGTGTCCAAGTGTCTTTGGGATGTCCGGTAAATCCATGTACGAAAACGATGCTTCAGATGTTAGTTCAAGGTCCCACAACCGAAGCGGATCAGCCTGTGCGGTCCAAGACGATCAACCTACTCAACTGTCTGAGAGGGACCGTAGGACAACACGGTGAAGCCTTTGTCGTTGACCGCAGCTTGAGCCGCCATTTTGAGTAACCGTCAACAAGCGCAACTGTCCCACGAGCAGCTGCCTCGCAGCGCACGGGATCGCTGAGCGATGGGTCGAAGAGGAGAAAGTCCTCATTCGGGTTGAGACGCCCTCAAGGCTGGACTGATTGACACCTTATGCATCTGTTGTCTCAGGCTCCCCAGGCACAGTGGCTGGGTCGTCTCCAGCAAGCGTCATTGGCCATTCTCAGCGGCTGCTTGCATGTTCCTTGACCAGAGACCGGGCTGGGAAGACAACATCATGCTGGTCTTCAAAATGAGACTTCTGCGGAAGTTTTTGGGTTCCGGGACCGAAATGAAGCGGATGCCTGTGTAGTTCTTTTCAAGGAAACCTTGTTGCGGGAATGGGTAGGCTTTTCAACGTCAAGCCAGTGGCAGCAGAAAGTGGATGCACATCCCAGGTGAACCGTGGCATTTGCGGCGGCCTCCACCCTTCTTCCTCGCACCCAAGCAAAGCCTGGGATTGTAATGAAAAAGAGGGTTCGCGTCGCCTGGAGGCAGTGTAATACCAGGGACACTGTGGCCATTCGACATGGAGCAAGCCCAGAGGTCGAAAGCCGAGGTGCAAAAATTAGAATAATCACGATTCTACTCCGTAGAGCAGTTTCAGAGATTAAACTGAAAAGAACAGATACTACACTTGATCTAAGCCAAAAGGCAAAGAGAGCTAAAGAAAAGAAGAAAAAAAGTTCTAAAATTTTGGCGGGAGTGGCCAGAATATATAGGCACTAGATGGTGGTCTGTGCGCACATGCAAAATGCAGTTGCCCCACGTGGCCCATCTGGGTCTGCATGGTCGCTGATGAGCCACACCGCCCGGCAGAAATTCATCTCACGGGAAGCCGGCTGAGGCGCATCAGCGACCTTCCTGAAGGGAGCCGGAGCCGACGACAGCCTCAGCGCCAATTGAGTCCCCCAGCCGACATCCCCTCGTTTTCGGTCCGCCGCAAACACCGCCAAAATGTCCATGTTCAGGGCGAAGAAGTTTGACCTCGGGTGCTTCACCAACATCAAGGTCATCCGCGACCACTCCAAGCGCAAGGCGTTCGCCGCCGCCGAGCCGGAGAGGTGCGCACTTCCCTCTCCTACGCATCAATCTCTCCCACAGAGGAGCACCGTTGACTGACGCGAACGAACCCGCCACAGGCAAGCCCTCCGTTACATCATCCGCAACACGACCCTCCCGGCGCGCACCCCGCCATTGCTCAGCTACAGCTGACCCAGATGCACTGCTACACGCGCCCGACCCAGATCAGGAACAGGTGTATCCTTGGCGGAAAGGGGCGAGGTATTCTGAGCGATTTTAAGATGTCAAGGGTAAGGCATAGCAGAAACCGCTGGGCACAGAATGAGGGGCATTGGAGAAGTTCTGACATGATTGCAGTACAACTTCCGGTTGCAAGCTCTGGCGGGCAATTTGCCAGGTGTGAAGAAGGCTAGCTGGTAGAGGAAACGGCAACCGGGTTGGAGACGTTGTTGGCTTGGTGTTACGGTATGTGGGGTCATGGTCGACTGGTGCGCGAGCCTATCCAAGGGTGACGCCTGGAAAGGATTGGTTCGGTCCAGAGGATGTAGATACCTTGAGCGATGGGATGCCAACCTCCATATCTCCCATGTACAATTCATGTTACGATATTAAACGCATATGGTAAATTCCTATTCCCAAAGGCCAAATCCCATGCGAGCGTGCCGAACCGTCTATCTCACGAACGGCGTGTGAAACACCATCCCTAGGTGTTGAAGTTACGTCCAGCCAAACACCCTACAGAGACTTGCCGGTTGCCTCCCGGCGGCAACCGCTTGGCCGAGACTGTTCGCCGCCATGGCCTTCTCACCGGCCCGCTTGCGGAGGACGTTCTCGATGAACGCCTCGCCGGCCTTGTAAGATGACCGAACCAGGGGGCCGCTGGCGCAGTACAAGAAGCCCATATCGAGAGCACGCAGCCTCCAGAGATCGAACTCATCAGGCGTGACGTACTTCTGGACCTTGAGATGCCGTTTGGTAGGGCGCATGTACTGGCCGAACGTGACGACGTCGACGTCGACCTTCCTCAGTTCTGCAGCCACATTAGTTACTGCCAGTCACGCTCCCAAGAGAAGAAGGACTTACCTCTCAACGTCTCCCAAATCTCCTCCTCCGTCTCCCCCAACCCAAGCATGATACTCGTCTTGGTGATGATCCGTCCTTCCCTCTCACCGTCTTCACATGCTCCAGCACCTTCAGACTCTGCCTAAACGTGGCTCTCCGATCCCTCACATACGGCGTCAGCCCTCCGTCGTCTCCACATTGTGGGCATACACATCCAGCCCGCTCTCCGCCACGATCTTTACCATCTCCAAATCCCCGCCAAAGTCTCCCGTCAGCGCCTCCACCAACATGGTCGGCTTCTTACTCTTAATCCTCCGAATCGTCTCCGCAAAGTGCCTCGCCCCGCCATCCGCCAGATCATCCCGATCCACGCTGGTCAGCACGACATACCCCAGCCCCCACCTGGCCAGCGCCTCCGCCGTATTCTCCGGCTCGTGCGGATCCAGCGGTGGCGGGCGCCTGCTAGTCTTCACACTGCAGAACCTGCACCCCGCGTGCACGTGTCACCCATCAGCATGATCGTCGCCGTCGCCGCCGCCTTGTTGCTGCCGCCCCAGCACTCGCCGATGTTGGGGCAGCGCGCCTCCTCGCAGACAGTGTGCAGGCCGAGCCCGCGCAGGTCGGACTTGATCTTGGCAAAGTTGGGGTTGGACCCGGCCGAGGGGATCGGGGTCTTCAGCCATTCTGGCAGGCGCGTGATGGTGCGCTTGCGACCCTCCGGCCCGACGGTCGCGGTGCGCGGGGCGTAGGCTTCGCTTGGCGGGAGTGGGTCGAGGAGGGGAGGAAGTCTGAGAAGGGGCCACGGTGGTGTCTTGAAGTAGGTTGGACGGCGCTTGGTTTCGCCCGAGGGGATGGAGCTGCTAGAGGCGTCTTGTTGCTGGGGTGATTGCTGCTGGGGATCGGATGGGGGCGGGATTGTAGCGTAGTTGCGGGAGGAGAGCATGGCGGCGCGCGCCAGGGAGCGCCGGAGAGGCGCCTGTATGCGCTGGAGAGGTGCTGGGGACGCCATTGTGTTGTTGGCTTGTGCCGTTCAGAGGAAGAAATCGACTGGCGGGCAGGACGTTGACTCTTATCGGCTAGGACCGGCGATGAGGGTGCCGCTGACAAAAAAAAAGGCCCTGGTTGGGGGTGATGGGGGGACTTTTGCCTCTTGGCAGAAGCATCGCTGCATTCAAAGTACAGGGTTAGGGTTCAGTAGGTGCTGGTGAAGATCTTTTTCAGCCAATGCCAAACTGGAATATCCTCGACAAAAGGTTTCTCCATGCTGCTATTTGATGGTAATATACTTTGTTTGCCGAGACAGTTCAGTTTCTCTATCGCAATGACTGATCACTCGGCCAAAGTGACAGCCCTTCACTCTCAAAGTGCAGGCATGGATTTCTCCAGTGGAGGATTCTCTTCCCGCAGGACAACGACACAGGCGCTAAAATGAGCGGGTCAAACCCAGACAACACCCGGCGCTGGCAGCTTGATGGAAGGAGTGGACAGTGATGAAACAAGGCTGCGACAATCTGCAGGACCGTGCTCACCGATTCGATCCGTCGTGAGAATGCGAGAGTGTCGCATCTCAGAGCGACCAAGCCAGCTAACTGTTTGGGGGCGGGACAGCTTGCTTCCTGGTAGTGTGTGGCTGATGCGCTGACGACACCCAGTTCAGGACTGGAGAACTGCGGCCGTTTCCAGTCCCTCAGTGCCGCTCTTCCTTTCCAGCTAGACGGTTAACGGAGAGAGAAAACTCCTGTCTCTGTAACTGTGGAGATTCCGAAGAGAGACAAAGAGAGCTCTGAATTGATTCAAACCTCCATTTGGGAAAGCAGCTTCCAGTTCGTCGGAAACAAAAGCACATGCAGCTACAGTTGTTGGCTGGATACTTGGGCTTGGCAGAATGGGTCGTCGCCTGGCCAGGTGGTTGAGGAAGATTTAAATACGTTGGTGCACTAACAGCTTTTCTCGGTTTTTATAGTAAAGTACTGCTAGGGTACAAGCACATTTGTCTCATTATTTTTAGTGGCACCTGACACAGCCGCGTTCCTGGCCATCCCCGGTCCCTCTGGCGTGTCGCCTGCTGCTCCGCAAAACAGGCTCGCAACCTGTCTCTCAACCACGACATCGCCCATCTCGCCATCACTCCGCTGACGATTACGGTTCCCGTCGACCCGCGATATCGCGCCGACTTGCTATCCGAATAATACGCTTGCGTTTGTTCTGTGCTCGACACGACACTTCTTTCACCATCAAATAGCGTTCTGCGACAACCGTCGAGATGTCTTCTTCTGAGCCGTACGACCCGTACATCCCGAGCGGCTCGCAAGGTGGGCAGAATGACAGGACGAAGCAAATCCAGGCGGTGCGTTGGTCCCCTTGGTATCCAGATATGCCCGATCAATCGGGAAAGCAGCATGTGATGAGCTCGATCGGGCGCGCGCTTCGGGGTCTCCCCAGGCAACAGTATTATCAGGTCGACATCGGGTGACAACAGCAACTCGAGTCTGAAACGGAACAGTCTCCGGGATGCGACGTCCTGAAGGTCGATGATGACCCTTAGCAAAAGGATTCCGGCGACCTCCATCGGTCGCCCCCGCTTCAACATCGCCTCTAGTCGGCTCTCGCCGTCCGCCATCGAGAACTAGAATCCTTACGGGAAACCAAGCCTTTGCTCCTAATCGATGAGAACCTACGTGATGCGAAATTAGCCAATATGCTGCTTTCCCTGGATTGACGGGACAGAGATCTTCGGAAGGACAGCATGGCTGACGATACACAGCAAATCGACGACACCGTCGGCGTGATGCGCGAGAACCTGAACAAGGTTGCGGACCGTGGCGCGCGCCTGGACCACCTGCAAGACAAGACGGACAACCTGGCGCAGTCAGCCCAGAGTTTCCGCCGAGGCGCCAACCAGGTGCGCAAGAAGATGTGGTGGAAGGACATGAAGATGCGCATCTGGCTGGCGATTGGCATCATTGTCCTTCTCGCCATCATCATCATCCCAGCAGGCAAGTATTTGTTGGTTGCTTCTGGGGGAAAACGTAAGCTGACGACACGCAGTTGTTACCACAAGGGGAAAATGAATTCGACGACAGCTATGATGACCACGACGCGGCTGTGGAGCGTACAGAACAGGATTTTGCAATCGATCAGCACCCCGGGAATGGGATATGTGCTCGTTTGGGATTCTATTTTCTGGGAGTCTGTTTTCTTGATTTTGCGGCCTGCTGGCTGGTTGAGCGACGCGGCTGGGCAGCGGGCCGCTTGGCGTTGCGCGGCACTCAGTCTGGAGCGACGATTTCTTCCCGACTGATACCTGTACTTATGATGGATTCCGAGGGAGCAGGTTCCCCTGCGGTTAATAAATACGGCAGTCATGATGAGTTCTTTTCCTACACCCGGTTTCACATGGCGAGGGCAGAAAAGCGCAGTGCGGCTTTTGTTGGTGACGAAGCAGATGGCAGGTCACTGATACATAGGGAGGGAGCCCGCGCGGAGGAGCAGTCGCAAGGGGAAGGTTACAACCCCACACACTTCCAACCGAGGTGCCGTAGTAATGCTGTTCTCTGTACTGATGTCCTCAACTTCAACTCGTTGCCACTATGACTCCCTCGACTCCAACTGGCTTCTCCCAACGAGGGCAAAGACAAATTCCGCTGGAACTATTCACCTTCTCGATAAGGAAAATGCACAAATTTGAATGATATCAAGGGAAAATCTATCAGAGGGCGACATCAACACAGTCTTCCCGTCACCTCTCATGCTCGAATTGTACCTCGTCAAGCACACCAGTTCCTGGATGACTCTTCAGGGACGCAGTGGAACCGTGGCTTGGCATTGGAGGGGAGCCAGATGCCACCTCTCTCTCCAGATCTCGCTCCCCCTCTTCATACAAACTGGCGGTGCCTAAATGGAGACGCCGAGCTTCGGAAGAGGCATAAAGGTCATTCATTGAATGAGCCATTATCAATCTCCAGAGAATGGCTTGTTTTTTGGGCCCGCGATCATCCTGCGTTGCCTGCCGAAATCGCTCCACTGCTGCAGGCCGGCGGCCGGGGTCTAGCGGGTTAGTGACTTTCCCCTCAGAAGCGGTTTCGGCTCTGAGTTTTAAAAAAAATCCTGGCTACCCCTCCACCAACCACTGACTGTTCCTGACCGACACTTGCCAGGGTCCCAACCTTTCAAAAAGATCTGGGAAAACCACCGACTCCGGGTCTGCTTCCGACCTCGACCATCGTGCCATTGACTTTCGGTAGGGCCTCCACCGCTCGTGTGTCTCTTCTACCTTGGGCTTTCCCGCAGTCAATGGTGGGTGGTCCCCTTGCAATTGACTCATCCGAGGTCCAATTGCAGTGAAAGAGCTACAAATTCCAAGTTTGCTCCTACCGCCTTCCGCCGTCTTTAAAGGCCGCCGATTCCCGACTGCCCACCGCTCTCCTCCTTTCTCCCGGAGAACGAATATCCTCTCGACCGAAAACACCTTCGGTTTCACAATGCTCTCCGCTCGTGTGCCGTCGCCGTCAGGGCAGGCGCCCGCCGCAGCGTCCGCCGGCTGCCCACCAGGTCCCGCGCCGTCGCCGTTCCCACCACCCTTCGTCGTCAGAGACCGTTCTCCACGTCCCTGTCCGCACTACCGACCTTAGCACCAGGGGTATGATAGTGCAGACTCTCTCATCGGTCGGCTCTAAGCGCGAAGTCCAACAGTACCTCTCACTCTTCACATCTGCCTCGCCCAGCGCTTCGCCGTCATCAAGGTCGGCGGTGCTATTCTGACGGACTATCTCGACGAGCTCTGCTCCAGCTTGGCCTTCCTCTACACCGTCGGCCTCTACCCCGTCATCGTCCATGGCGCCGGGCCGCAGCTTAATAGCCTACTCGAACAGGCTGGTGTGGAACCCCAGTTCGAGGAGGGCATCCGTGTGACGGACGCCAAGACCCTGCGTGTGGCTCGGGACCTCTTTCTGCAGGAGAACCTCAACCTCGTCAACAAGCTGGAGGAGAAGGGCGTGCACGCCCAGCCTCTGACGACCGGCATGTTCAGGGCAGAGTACCTGAACAAGGAGAAATGGGGTTACGTCGGCAAGACACTGGCGTTAACAAGCAGTCCATCGAGACGGCCATCAACAACGGCTACCTGCCCATCCTCACCTCGATGGCCGAGACCGACGATGGCCAGATTCTCAACGTCAACGCCGACGTCGCTGCCGCCGAGCTGGCCCGCGCGCTCGAGCCCTGAAGGTTGTCTACCTCTCCGAGAAGGGCGGGCTGTTCGACGCCGCAGGCCAGAAGATCTCAGCCATCAATCTGGACGAGGAGTACGAGCACCACATGTCTCAGTCGTGGGTGTGAAGTATGGCACCAGGTTGAAGATCAAGGAGATTAAGGAGCTATGGACACCCTGCCGCGAGCCACCAGCGTCGCCATCATTCACCCTGGTGAACTGCAAAAGGAGCTGTTCACCGACTCGGGTGCCGGCACCCTCATCCGCCGCGGTAGCAAGTTGCTTTCGGCTACTAGCCTGTCCGAGTTCAAGGATCTCGATGTGCTCAAGTCAGTACTGATCCGGGACCGGGAGGGCCCCGATGCTCAAGCCACCGTCGATAAGTACGTCGAGTTCCTGAAGCAGAACGACTTCAAGGCCTACTTCGACGGGTCCATGAATGCCCTGGCCATCGTCCTCCCGGCAAGCAACGGCCGCCAGGCCACTCTTGCTACGCTCACCATAACCAAGTCTGGGTGGCTGACCAACGTGGCTGACAACATCTTCACGGCTCTCCGCAAGGAGCACCGTCGCTTGTGTGGACCGTCAAGGAAGACGATGAGAACCTCGGCTGGTTCTTCGACAAGGCGGAGGGCAGCGTCACCCGCAACGGCAGCGTCATGTTCTGGTACGGTATCGACAACGGCGACGAGGTCGTGAAGTTGATGAAGGACTTTACCGAGAACGGCCGGGCCATGCTTGGAGACTCCAACCTCGAATCCCGGCTGCCGCGCTGCGAACATCGGCGCTAAGCCTGTCGCTCAGCAGGCTCGCGCGTACTCGACCCTCGCTCGCCGCCCTATTCTTCCTACCCAGGGTTTCGGGCAGACCAAGGGGAGGACCTACGTTACCCAGACCAACCCTAACCCTCCCGTTGGGAAGCGCAACGCCTCGAAGTCCCAGCCAGCGAGGATAGCGCTGATCGGCGCTCGTGGTTTCACCGGCCAGGAGCTGATCCGTTTGCTCGACTCTCACCCGAACATGGACTTGCGCCACGTCTCGTCGCGTGAGCTGGCGGGCACCAAGCTCGAGGGTTACAACAAGCGGGACGTCATCTATGAGAACCTCAGCCCCGAGGACGTCCGCGACATGGAGCGCCGCGGCGACATCGACTGCTGGGTTATGGCCTGCCCAACGGTGTCTGCAAGCCCTTCGTCGAGGCCGTTTACGAGGCCGCAAGGGCTCTGACCACAAGAGCGTCATCGTCGACCTGTCGGCCGACTACCGCTTCGACAACACCTGGACTACGGTCTCCCCGAGCTCGTCCAGCGCGAGAACATCATCCAAGCCTCGCAAATCGCCAATCGGGCTGCTACGCTACCGCCGCGCAGCTCGGCATCTCGCCCCTGGTTCCCATCTTGGCGGCATGCCGCACATCTTCGGCGTGTCGGGCTACTCAGGCGCGGGCACCAAGCCGTCGCCCAAGAATGACGTCAGCCTGCTGACTGACAACATCATGCCTACAGCCTGACGGGCCATATCCACGAGCGCGAGGTCAGCAGCCAGCTCGGCGCCCAGGTCGCCTTCATCCCGCACGTCGCCGTCTGGTTCCGCGGCATCCACCACACCATCTCCATCCCGCTCAACAAGACCATGACGTCGCGCGACATCGCCAGATCTACCAGGACCGGTACGCTGGTGAGAAGCTGGTCAAGGTTGTCGGCGAGGCGCCGCTGGTCAAGAACATCAGCGGAAAACACGGTGTTGAGATTGGCGGGTTCGAGGTTGACAAATCGGGCAAGCGGGTCGTGGTGTGCGCGACCATCGATAACCTGCTGAAGGGTGCTGCCACTCAATGTTTGCGTACGTTCTGCTCCTTCATCCTCATTACTGGGCGGTTGCTAACACTGGATACAGAGAATATGAACCTCGCCCTGGGCTACGCCGAGTACGAGGGCATTCCTGTCATGTAAATCGACATGCCCCGACAGAGCATATTGACCGGTCCGTACATATTCGTTCTCTTTTCGGGCGGGGCGTCATCTGGCTACTCGGCACATAGTGGGCTTGACCATCACTGTCGCTTGTGATTCAGTTCTGTTCACAAGATTCGCTTTGTGTTTTTCTTTGTCTACTTTTTTTCCTTTCGGGAGTCTGGAGGGGGACTTCTACTACAACTCGGTTTTCGGCTCTGGCGATAAAACAGGTTTTTCCGTTCGCTAGGTGGTTGTTGAGGTTCAAAGCTGTTTTTTGTATATAGTTGATGTATGGGAGGAAGTAGAGGAAGGGGTCCCCTTGTGGGACGAGCGTTGTGGGTTTGATTGGAAGGAATAGACTGAGTTCTCATGAGACAGCTATGCCGCTTGAGGAGGTGATGTTGGCAGTCGCTGGAGGGGCTCTTGGGCTTCCATTCTCCCAGAAATTTCTGGGGGTGTGCTGAGGGACTCGACCCCAAAAATGTCAGTCTCTCGGGCGCAAGATCTCTTCCGGATGCCGTTGGTGTCCCTTTGGGCTGTTTTCAATGGGTACCGGACTTACAAAAAGTGATGCATCGCGGTCCCTCTCCGGTTATGATTGGCGCCAGTACGCACCACTTCAACATCCATTGATCCGAGACCTCTATTCCTACTGAATACACACAGTTAGGTGCTAATGGTCATGTGTATGATACGGTGTTTGATGAATTCAAGATTGTCGATCTTCATTTGTCAACTTCATTAATCAACTATGACAGCCTGAAGAAGCCGCTGTGACTTCACTGCTGGCTGGGATGTCGCGGTCAAACTGAGACAGGTTTGAAGATGACGCTGCAGGTCCGACGTGGGAGCTGCGAAAGTGGTCAAGGACGACTTGATTGCTTGCTATCCATCCTTGGGGTCAGACAAATGACCAGAGCGGGGTGGAGGAACGGACACCAAGAACTCGGGCCCGGACGGTTGGTTGCCAATGGCGGCACGACCCTGCTTCCCCTTCATTGTCAGCACGAAGCCACCCCGCGTTGTCTTACCGGATGCGGTTTGTGACCAAGAAAGATGCACTGAGTAAGGTTGAGCCGAACAAAACGCTTGCATTCTGTGGATGAGAGGAAGAAGCATGTTCGTCGTTGTTTCCGACCCCTGAGATCTGTCAGCATCTGTTCTCGAGGGCATCGCTCAAGGGTGGGTGTGAATGGAGTCTCTGTTGAGGCTTGCTTTGTCCTCCTCTTGGCCAAGCCTGCCGTCCAGCACCGCTGGTGGGTGCTTGTCAACTTCGTTGTTCTTCACATGCTTCTTGTTGCATCTTTCTTTTTTTGTTTTTTTTCTTTTCTTCTTCTGTTCTTCTTCTTCTTTTCTTTCCGTCTTCTTCCAATTTATTTCCTTTTTCGTGAGCTCATGCCTCACATCATACCCAAAAATCGCGGCCCTCGCTCCTCCTGATTTTGCACTCTGGTTCTTGCCTTCCTTTGCCCGTGCGATGCCACGTTGGATTCACCCTGAGCTAGATGGCTCAATTGACAGCCCAAGCATACTGAATTGCGCGCCCGCACCGACCCAAACAAACCGCTTATCCGCAATGTCAGGGCGGGTAAGCAGGGTCGCAACTTCGACTTCCTCCTCCTTGTGGCCAATCTGCTTTGTCAGGTTGAGACCCCAGGTGTAGACCGTCTCCTCCGTCGTCGTCGCGAGGCTGTGCTCGCTTGCAGCAGCCACAAAGGCAGGTGACAACCCCTCGACAGCAGTGGGAACTCTCAGAAAGCTCGGTTTGCCTCGCGAGTCTCGGACAATATGCTCGCTGGGCAACGTGTCGATCTTGAGACCGTGGCATACGAGTACAGACGGCCCCAGGTGAGACACTTCCCGTCCTCGGTGACGGCGATGCTGTGGAAGTTGCCTCCCGTGATTTGGATGATGCGCGGGAAACCGACGAGGCTCTTGACGAGGGTCGGGGTGGAGATGGTGAGCGCGAATTCGTACGCTGATTCGTACTCGCCCGCGTTGTCGACGACTCCGATCTGGCCCGCATTGTTGAAGCCCCAAGCGTAGACCAAGCCGGTGCGCTCGACGGCGAAGGAGTGGTTGGAGCCGGACCCAATTTCGACCACGTTCTTCAGGTTGGCGACTATCCGTGGGCCGAGACCCTCCTTCTTCCAGTCGACGACTCGAGAGGAGAAGCGGCGGCCGAGCTGGCCGTCGGTTCCTCGGCCCAAGTATAGACGAAGCCGTCGGCCGTGAGGGCCATGACATGGTTGCTTCCGCCGCAGATTTTGACCACGTTGCTGACTCCGATAACAAGAGCTGGCCGGGACTGCACCTGGACTGTGGGTGTAAAGGAGAGTTTCCCATCTTCTGACTACGGATTCGTTAGCGCAACTGGGTTCAGCATGTTATATTGGTGACGCACACGAAAGGCACCCCATCCATATACGCGTCCGGTGCTGGTCAAGGCGAATGTGGCGTTATCGGTGGCAGCCACACTTGTAAACACCGTTTCTGGTGGAATTGCACTCTTGTCGATTTCTGTCGGTGTGGATTCCCTCGGATTGAGCTCGCCCTCGTCATCGCCATCGCTGTCGCTGTCGCTGTTATTGGCGTCCATGTCCACAAAATTGCCCTCCCAGGTCGTGTCCCGTCCGAGCGCGCCATGGTCGTTGACGCCCCAGGTCAGGATCCGGTTGTCATGAGTCAGAGCGACGCCATGCATAGCCCCAAGGGAGACCTGAATGACACCGACAGAACCGGAGAGGTAAGGGTTAAGACGGGGCTTCCCGACATTTCCAGACTTGACCGACGGCCCAAGGCCCAGCTCTCCGCCGCTATTGGCTCCCAGGACGTAGATGTTCAGGAGCTGAGCAGGTCTGTGGTTGATGGTGGGTAACGTGGTACCGAGTCGCTGTTGTGGTTGTGCAGTGTGGGCCAGGACAAGGGCGCCAGTGGTTGCCGCCGTCCTCTGCCGCTTGCCTCGCCTTGAGGCCGCAGACGCGTCGTTCTCGCGCGTCCTCTTGGCCCCAATATTTCGACTTCTGCCTGCTATCGTCGGGTTCCTTGGCGCCATATTGAGTACCGAAGGAATTCGGAGATGTGAACTGGGGAGGTCTCAGATCGAATTGGCAGTTGTGGGCATGAAAGAAAGGAAACGCCGGCAGGAGGTTGAGTTGTAAGTTGTTTGTAGGTCGTGAATGCGTTGGACGGAGCAGGGAGCGAGGTGCATAAGTCATCAGCTGATGTCTGCCTGCAATTGCCTGACCGAATCCACGGGTGCCCGAGGCTTAACTGTGCCTTTTTGGGCACTGAATTGTGCCACGATCTTTCTCTTCCGACCATCGTTTCTGATGCTGCCAACAACCTAACCCGTGGGCGGCGGGTTGCCGAGGGTTGGAGCGCTCAAAGATGATATTAACAGATGTGGAGCCTTTCTGCCTGTGCCTTGGCTCCAGTTCCATTCCGGCTTCTTCCTGCTAGAAAGGTTCTGGGAAAAGAGCCGCGGCGCATGGAGTCGGCATTGTAGCTACTTTTACCGCAGAGCCCCTCTCCACTTCCCCTCCATACCCTGCCTGGACCCCACCCATAAGATCGTTGGGACTCACAACATCGTCAATTCCTCGCTGACGGCCGTCTTCGATTCTGGGCTGATTGAGACCGAAACTCTGTTCAATTGGGAGGTTTGTCAAACTACTCCAAGGGCAGATTAATTCGACAACCCCTTCCACCAGGCTATCACCAAGCCGTTTTCACCTCCTCTAACGCAACCCCACCTCACATCACGCCTCACATCATCATTTCCTCAGAATCATCCCCCACCATGATCGAGCTCCCCGTCGACCACGGCTCCCTCGAAGCCCTCCTCCCTGTCTCCTGGAAGACGCAGATCACCGCCTGGCTGGCCGAGGACACACCCTCGTTCGACGTCGGCGGCTTCGTGGTGGGCGACGCCCCGCGCACCGCCACCCTCTGGGGCAAGTCGTCAGGCATCCTGGCGGGTGTCCCCTTCTTCAACGAGGTCTTCGCCCAGTGCGGCTGCACCGTCGAGTGGCACGCCCGCGAGGGCTCGCACATCGAGACCCACGGCGGCAAGACAGCGCTGGCCACAGTTCGCGGCCCCGCCCGTGGCCTGCTGGAGGGCGAGCGCGTCGCGCTGAACATTCTTGCCCGTTGCTCTGGTATCGCGAGCATGAGTCGGAGACTGTTGGTCAACCTGCGCAGTGCGGGGTACAAAGGGACGCTGGCGGGCACCCGCAAGACGACGCCGGGTTTCAGGCTGGTTGAGAAGTATGGTATGCTGGTCGGCGGCGCCGATACGCATCGCATGGATCTGAGCACCATGACGATGCTAAAGGATAACCATGTATGGAGCCGCGGAGCATCACCCAGGCCGTCAAGGCTGCCAAGGCAGCGGGCGGGTTCAGCTTGAAGGTGGAGGTGGAGGTGCAGAGCGAGGAGGAGGCCGATGAGGCGATTGCTGCCGGTGCTGATGTCGTTATGCTCGACAACTTCACCGGCGAGGGGGTCAAGGTGGCAGCGCGGAGCCTGAAGGAGAAGTGGAAGGGCAAGCGGGAGTTCCTGCTGGAGGTCTCGGGGGGCTTGACCGAGGACAATGCTGAGCTTTACATCTGCAATGGTGGGTCTCTCCAAAGACGAGCGTTGTGTGACAATGTGCTGACGGCTTCCAGACGTCGATATCCTCTCAACGAGCTCGATTCACCAAGGTGTCCGTCACATCGACTTCTCTTTGAAGATCAACGTGGAGAAGGGAGAGGGCCCGAGGTGTCGAGCTAAGCAGCATAATGCTGGCATCCGAAAAGTCAGCCACTTGCCGGGTGAGTGCACGAGCCCGGACAGTGTAGCAACAGACATTGCATCTAGACAAACAGGAAAAAGTTCCAGGCAGCACTCAGAGAATGCAGCTGGTCGGTGTTTCTGTTAGATCATCTCTTTCCATTCTTCATACAACTGCTCTCTTGTATGCACAAGGAGCCGCCGCAGAGAGGCGCTAGTGATGCACAGCTGAAATTTCTCTACCAGTTATCATCATGAACCTTCGGGCATGGATGCAACCATCTCAAGTGCCAGACACCCAGATCTGCAAGGCAGCTTACACGTGGCACCCTGCCTGCGGACAGGGGATGGAACGCACGTCTCGAGCCCTTCGGGTCTTGTGGGCTTCTCTCTGTCTGTCCGCGGCGCTGAAGCCGGACAAGGTGGCTGAGTGGTGGTGAACAGCCAATGGAGGCAACCGTCTCTTTCCCAAGGCTTTCCTCAACGCAACAGCTCCCCCGATCCCCGCTCTTATCACTGCATGCCAGCGGCTCAGCTGCTGTCAGCCAATTGCTGTCCCCTCCCACCCTGTCTTCGTCTTCTCCCCCTCTCTCGCTGCCCATCCCTGGCAGACACCCTTGCCATTCTCTCCCCGGGGTCGTTATCCCTGCTTCCACGTGGCCGGGATCAGAATCCCTGTCAGCCCAGGGCATCCCTTCAATGCATGCCACTATCACTTCTCCCTCCACTACACCTTCCAGGCACCCAAACCGCCATGGAAATTCCTTGCTGACCATACTTCCAGTCATTTCCTGCGCCAGAGGAGGCTCTCTTAGCGCCAACCGACACCCCATCTCATGCCGGATCTACCTTCCTTGCCCTGCATATGGATCCCTGTCGCAACGTGGTTGGCAGGGATGTCGAGGATGGGCCCGTTGACCATGTTTTTGTTGGGGGGGGAGGAGGAGAAGGAGATGATGTGCTTGACTTTATTCCAGCTTGCGAGGCCAAGACCGGATGGTTAAGGTACCCTACCTTTGGTTGCGGAAGTCCCTGAAGGCTTCGACTTTTCCTGGGTTCAAGATGGAGGGTGGCCCTGCCTTCTCACCTGCCCAGTCCCGTGTCACCTCTGATAGACTTCACGTAACCACTACAACACCACCTCGAGGATGTCACGAACCGACCACATGCGGCGGCTTAGTGGGACAGAGGGGCGCAGTTATAGCCAATCATTGGAGCATGGGTCAGGACCAATCAGGATTGGAGCATTCAGAAACTATAGAGCACAGAGGCCGACGGGAGCTCCCGAGGCTCCCAGCGCTCCAAGGAAGTGATGGAGCTCTGGTAAGCTCCATCGATCCAGGAACAAGGTACCTAGGGTGGAAGCGTGTATATAGTCTACGATGTCTTAAGCCTACGGGCACCATCGTAGCTTCCTCAGTAAGCAACCACGGTCTTTTACACACTGGTACTATTGAGACAGTTGCACTGATTGTGCACTTGTTGTAGACCCTTTGGCTCTACCGAACAGTCATCCCGACCCCGATACACCTTCAGCAGTCCCTCTTAGACGTAGGGACCGACCGTTCGTCACAGAGGACGATAAGACCACTGTCCAAATCCCACTCCCCCGAACAAACCGGGGACTCCAACCGGTGCCATCTGCCCGCCTTGAACGGGCACATTCCTTGCATTTTCTTCCGCTTCGAAGGACCACAGACGACGCCGATGACAAGATAAACGCGCCGTCATTCCCCCCATGGACCACCAGCACAGCCACACCTGCGAGGACTGGGTCAGGCTGTTTGTCGAGAACGCGCAGGCCGAGAGACAACGACACGAGGAACACACCACAGATGTACAATGCTCGATCCAGCAATACATCCTGGCTGCCCAACGTAAAATCGCCGAGGCCCTCGGTCCGGACGGGTCGGGGCTGCTTCGGGCCCACACATCGACGCCGGTAGCGAGCCGTTTTTTAAATGAAACAAGGGAGAAAGATAACTGTGTAACTTGGGGTTGAGGAGTCCCCTTCCGCACCAGGCTGCGGTCCCGGCCGCAGATGAGTTAGATTTGCGGGGCAAATCCGGGGTAAGCAGACGTGTCACACAGATCCTGTGGTTTTTGGTTTGCTAATGATATCTCGTCATCATCAGATAACCTTGATGGCATCTTCGGGGAGGGCCTTATCTGATCTGAGAGTTTATGGTCTGAGAATTAAAAGCCGGGTGGTTCCATGTGTTTTCCCCCCACCCCTCCCCTTTTGAATCGAGAGAACTTGTTGTTCTCGGCCGTTACGAACGATGACCTGGGATGCTACAGTAATATATTCTTCCCAGAGCGAGGCTGTCAAACACGTTCGAGTGCTGGTAGTGGCCGGGAAGGCACTGGTCCTCCCAGGCAGCAGGAGCCGTCGAGACCAGCATGAGCCCTGGGTGCAGGCTCTGGCGTCCAAGTTCCCGATCCACCCTATATGTATTTGGGTAACGACGCAAAATTCCAACAGCACCTCTCATGGCGTGCTGGGAAGTGCGCGGGAATTTCAACAATTCCCGTCGATGCCAGAGCGGCCAACTGTTCAAAACGAAGTAAAACCACCGCTGGCCGGGATTTTCGTAGCCGGCTACCGCCATCCCATCCACCCGGGAGAAAAACGTTAGCCGGTGAGCGTTTTGCAATTTTTTCCCCTTTTTTCTCCTTTTTTTCCTGTCTTTCTTCTTTCCGTCCTTCATTAAGCCCTAAGCTGCGAGCAAAGATAGTATCACGTTGTCTCGAGTGAATGCCGCCAACCACGAGGTAAGTACCTAACGGAGAGAGAGGGGGTTCTCTGCCCTACTGACAACAGATCTAACACCTCACTGGCGTACTTGAAAGTTATGTCCTACACTGGCAATACCGTGACCTTTGGTCAGCCAACGACCCTTTCGCACACCTTCCTTCCACCGCTGACAATTAACCATGGCTTCAGGGACTGTGGCATTTTACCCAGGACTCGACGCCTGGCAAAACCATGCACAAAGGCGGAAGCGTTCCAGAGATAAATCTTGTCTGGCACCATCCCACCGCCCAGACAGTAACGCCATTCAGCATATCCATCCATCCATCTTAGCCAGTTTTCATGGCACGTTCCATCACGACATGCCCGAAAGAGAACAATCCATCTGCCTGTGCCAAAAGCGACGCCACTTCGTCAGTTGGAAGCAGTCACCCGAAATGTAGCACAGCGGTCGAAAGGGGCGGTGTGGCCTAATAATGCATGCATGCATGCCACACCGAGGACGGTATACAATTGGCGATGATCGCCTTACACTGTTACCGCGGGTCTGCATGTCGATTCGCGCTGTTTCTGCGTGGAAGGTTTAGAGTCTGAGACATACAGGTCGGCAGAAGACAGATGAGGCGGGCAGCGGAGCAGGGAGAATGCGGGGAGCATATGGATGCGTGTTGCTCAGCAGCTCGGTGTGAGACCATGCGGGTGGCCAGTTGAGGCTAGCAGTCAGGTCAGGGTACCCGGGAGTTTGGAGGAGGAGTAATCTCCCAGCGAGAACCAGCGTTTTTATCGCTGCTTTCTATTTTAGTGTTCGAGAACGAGATGCTATCGCACGGATAGCTCGAGCCCGGCCGGTATTTCCGGTGGCCAAGACCCCGATGCCCGGCCAACGACAGGGATAAACATGCGACCTTCCTTCCGCCGGTTCTATTCTCTGCCGCAAGCCGGAGAGCTGATAATGCGGCCAACCCCGAGATATCCGGCGACCCAACCGGACTGGAGGACTCGAGCTCGGTTCTCTGAGGAGGGTACACCGGTGTGATGGGACTGCTCTTTCCGCCACGGCTTGCGGCAGGCGACCCCTGCGGGCACGCGTCTGGGCTGCCCTTTTGGCGCGGGTTGCGACATGACGTCTGGACGAGCGGGGAGGTATGTTTGCCGTGGTTGCCTGACATGCGGCTGATTGGAAATAGATAATAGGGTCCCGTCCGTTCAAGAGAGACCTGGTTTGAAGGAGTCAGATCTCAAACTGTTAACAAAACGACGAGAGAGACCTTGCGATTCTTAGAATACCGCTTTGCTCAAGTGCCAGAATGCCCGCGTTCGAGAACACCAAGATCTCCACCTTCCCCGACGATTTTGTCGACAGCCCTCTTGTTCCAAACCCCCTCAATTCCGGACTCGCGACAATCATTGGCGAGACGCAAGAGCCGACCCCTGGTCCCGCAACCTTCTTCTCCACAACTCCAGATTTGATTGGGTTGGTTCTCGGGAGGTAACTAGTATGGCCATGAATACAGCGCAGTCATCTGCCATGTCCATCCCGCACATGGGAACCGACACTGTCTTGGGAGCCGCGGAGACGGGGTCTGGTCAGTTCGAGAGCGATAGCGGAACGGGATGCGTGAAAAGCTACACGACTGGAGCGAGCGTGTACTCGGGAAGTGTGTTTGGCGATTTGTTGGACGGCTTGGTTGAGGAGGAGAGAGAGCCAGCTTGGTAAGTAAAATACCGCCTTGTATCGCCCACTGGCTGCTGACCCTTATGAAGCCCCCACGGTGGACATGAAGGCAACTCCTCCGGATGTCGAAAGTGCCTCGTGCAATCCCGGGCGGAGAGGATCTCGTTGGTTCCGCTCGTCCCGCTCGGAGACCAGGGCAACATGGACGACAAAGCGAAGAAGCGCAGCAAGCCTCGCCGTATGTGGGGAGATACAGAGCCGTATCCGTATCCGCGGAATAATCGGCGGTTTCCCGGATCGGGTTCAACGGCGGTCTCGGTCAGAGGGAGGGAGAAGATCGGGGATGAGGGTTTGATGATCAGGGGTAGCTGAGGAAAGGCCCAGTGGGTATGCGCAGAGGTTATGAAGTTTTGACTCGGGGCAAATGTAACGAGGTTTAGGGATGCAAATTCTGTTTCGATTCAGTACGAAACGGCGGGATGAGGGCACAATGGTGGGTTAGTCCGGTAGCTCTCTCCTCTTTTCATCCTTCACTACGAGTTTCCCAACTTGGGAAATCTCCTGCGTGCAGACAGGGCAGTTTGTCTTACCTCGTGGAAGGGGCGATGTCCCCACGCTAAATTCTCCATTCTCTGACTCCCAGGTTTACTGTCCGACGAAGATCTCGCCTCATTATGTCCCTCGGAGCGAAGCTTGGCCCGCCCAATGTTAGGTTGATGTCCTGTGTCTCACAACAGCAGCCCTTCAGAAGGTCAAGTTCGGTTTCAGTCATGTGGCACACTTTTCGAGGCGGCACACCATCCTAGCTGAGCAGACTGTTGGAGTCCCCATTCCTCAGAGATTCCAGTCCGACCTTGATCTCAGATGCGCCGAATATTCTCCCGCTCTTCATTCTCTATTCCGTGACCCGTATCGGTCTTGCGGCGGGCTGCCCGTAGGTTCCAGGAGCTTCCAGACAGAGTTTCTCAACCCAGTCGCTCGTCATAGGAAGTGCAGTTTGATATCCTTGCCGGAAAGAAAGCGCTGACTGAGCAGAAATTCGTATTTATCCCAGCAAATTCGCAGACGCTGGGTCAAGGCGGCCCCGTCGGCTACAAAGTTCGGTCGCTGGTAGGTTTCCGACGGAGGTGTATGCGGCTGCAGGACGATCTCCGGCACCGATTATCTCCGGCGCGTTTCCGAAGTCTCCGCCATGGGACCGGGCCATCACCGACGGAGATGCCATCAGTGGTGTGAGTATCGACATCCCGGCATCCGGATTGTGCAAGTGAACTGCGAGGTCGTCTCTTTGATGAATAGGGCTTGAAGGGTTGAGTTGCCCTAAGAGCCTCATACACAGTAGGTTACATATACCTGTAGAGAGTGAACTTACAGGCATGGGTGGGGCCATCAAATGGAAAGCCATCAGCTCTGCTCCAGTAGGAGCTCCAGTTGTACCGAGTTCGTTTGGACAGAAAGCATCAAGAAACAAAAAAAAAAAAATGCACGGCGCCGTTGCCCGAAGGAGATTCGAGAAGGAAAGAGGGTACAATATGCCTGATTTTTTTTGGGGTGTAAGATTGGCCAGGAAGCCCCACTCAACAGCGCTTGAAGACCCTGTTCTTCATTAGTTTATGGGGTAATTTGCAAGTTCGGGCAAGTGAACCGCACGCCGCCGGCTGACTCAAACGGGCCATTACCACAAGCTATTCCCTGGCTTGAGGCTACAAGCGGAGGATGGAAATAAGAAAATATAATGGCCGACATGGGTGCTGTCGTTGGTACTCTTGGCCATAAAGTAAGCCCATGTTCCCCCAGCGGAAAATTGAATCCATGGCTGTTCGTGGATCAACTGGAAGACTGACAACGCTTCACTTGCCCCACTTTTCTCTTCACCTCAACTTCAATCACGGCGTGCAACTCGACTTGCTTACCAGGCTCCCACAGCCGGGCACAACACACCAACACGCACAAAAAACCCTCAGAATAATCACCCAAGAAGCCACAACCCACATAGTGAGGTAAGTAACCTCGAACCCAAGATCATCAATGGTCAAATAAACATCTATCTCCGAATCATTCCCGCTTACCCAACACCAATACAGAACACCTGCAACAATCTCGCGATGAAGGACGAAAGACCCATCATCGAGCTTGATGGCCGAACCGGCGAAGGCGGTGGCCAGCTGGTGCGGATCGCCAGCGCCCTCTCAGCCGTCACGACCACGCCGATCCGCATTACCAACGTGCGCGGCAACCGTGAAGGCCATCGCGGCGGAGGCATGTTATCCTCATCCCCCCCTTTCCCACCTCTCCCAACCATGTAATTAATAAAATGAGCAGGCCTCAAATCCCAGCACGTCACCGCCATCGACTACCTGGCAACCGCGACTGGAGCCCAAGTCGAAGGCTTGTCAGTCGGCAGCCACACGCTCGAGTTCCGCCCCCAGCTCCGCCCCTCCCAGCTCAAGTCCCGCACCATCAAGATCAGCGCCGACTCGCCCGCCGCCTCGATCATGCTCATCTTCCAGGCCATCTTCCCCTTCCTCTTGTTTGCGGCAAACGACAAGAATGAGCCGATCACCTTGGAGATCTCGGGTGGGACAAATGTTGCTTTCTCGCTCTCATACGAGTACCTGGACCAGGTGCTGCTGCCGACCCTCGAGGATGCCTTTGGCTTCAAGGTGGAGAGAAAGCTAATGGGAAGGGGTTGGAGTCTCGGCAAGCAGCAGCGCGGCAAGGTGCAATTCAAGTTCACGCCAGTGAAGATGGGCGAGACCATCAAGATGAAGACAAAGGGCGGGATCTTTGGGATCGAGGGTGGTGGCCGGCCGAATGTGGAGGATGTCGAGGCGATTGATGTTTCGATGATTGTGCCTTCCGAGATGCATGAGGCCATGACAGAAGCGCTGGTGGAGGATCTAGAACAGTTGTTCCCAGATGCGGAAATCAACTTTAGGGTCGTTGAGGACAGCGGCGCCGATTCAAGGATCAACGTCCTGCTGGTCGCCAGGCGGGTGCGGTGCGCTGGGGCAGAGATGTGCTCACATCGGTGCCCAAGAAGGCCAAGGGCAGCAAGGCCGGCGTGCAGACTACCACCTCGTTGTGCGGAACTATCTCGCGGAGCCTCTCGAAGGAGCTTACGAGGAAGTCTCGACTGGTGGTGTCGTGGATGAGTTTCTGCAGGACCAGCTGGTCATCTTCCAGGCGCTGGCCGAGGGCCGGACGTCGTTTCCTCGCGGCGATGATAAGGACAGCCTTGAGCAGGTGATGGCGAAGCTGGAGATCGACGGGGATAACCTACGCAAAGAGAAGACGGACAAGCCCTTCGGCGAGGGAAGCACCCACACGACAACGGCCCGTTGGGTCACCGCCCAATTGCTGCCGGGTGTGAGCTGGTATAACAAGGGCTATGTTTGCGAGGGCATTGGGATGCGGATGGAGAAGACGAAGTAGACAGAGTTCACGGTCGATGGATAGCTGCCAAGTTGTCGTCGGCATTGCCTCGGTTGGTATCGGGCCAGGACGGGGCTCTAAGTGGTTTTTTGATCTTTGTGTGAGTTAGTGATACCACAGCGACAGTGTAATAACCCACATGTTATAAGAAGTACCAAATGATACATGGTTGACAAAGAGAAAATAACAGAACGAGCGGAAAGAATACAGATATGAACAGTGAAACTCACAATCGTGCGCACTGAGCTTCAGAAACCGGTCTGCTTCATTTTCACATCTCGTCCCGCGATTCACCTATAGCGCTCGTACGCCTCGGCCTCCTTCTGGCGCGCCTCAACCAGCTCAATAACCTCCCGGTGTAGAGATCCTCAAGCTCTTGTCTCCTTGCAGGTGCTCCTTCAGATGCCTGACAGCTTCCTCCTTGGTCATGCAGACGAGATCGCGGAGCCTCAAATTGGACGTCTTCTGCTCGTCCTTGCCCTCGCCGATCCGTACCAGCGTGGTCTGCTCGGGCTTCTTCAGCGGATCAGCATCAGCTTCGTAGGGATGCCGTAATGGCGCTCCTGCCGCGGTAGGCTCCTCCACGAGGAAGCAAATGTCTCCGGGGGTAATGGGAACCTTGAGTCCGATGCGACGTGTCGGCCGCCTTCGATCATGCGGACAATCTTCTCCTCGCTTGCTTGGACGTAGGCCAGGATCGCCTCATAATCTTATCGCGGGCCTTGGCTGGCTGGTAATCCATGGGATAGCCTGAGAAGTTAGTAACAGGTACTCAACACCCCCAAACTGCTCAACTCACCTGTAATCTTGAGAATGACGTGGTTGGCCACAGTGCACCCAAAAACGGCCGGCATGGTTCCCAGAACCGGTAGGATCCGCACGCGGAAATCGGGCAATACGCCGAGGTCGCCCACCGACCCTTTCTGAAACTCCTCCTCCGGTAGCGGCGGCAGCAGTGCGGCCTTACCCTCGCCCATCTTCTCGGTCGAATACACCACGGGATGCCACTGCTCACTCCTAGCAGCTTCAACCTCCTCCTCGTCGCCCTCGACAGCCCATCTCGAAGCTCGCCCCAATATCCCCCACCATCACCCTCGTCGGATCGCTCTTCGTCCCTGCGCCCATGGCCGAAATACTGGCAGCCCATGGTCATGCAGTACTTGAGCAGCTCAACCTTGCTCTCAATGTTATCAATGGCATCAATCACAAAATCCGGCCTCTGCCCCTCCCCATCCCCGCCCTCCCACGCGCACAACAACTGGTCCGCAACCTTCCCGTCAAACTTCTGCAGCCTCAAATCAAACCGCACCCACGGTGTGACGGCTACCAGCCTTCGCTGCAGACACTGCACCTTGGGCAGCCCTACATCCGCCAGCGTCGCCACGGCATGCCTATTCAAGCTGCTCAGCGTGACCTGATCAAAATCAATCAGCCTGATCTTCGACACTCCAGACCGCGCCAGCGCCGCACAAGCGTGAGAGCCCACGCCGCCGCAGCCGACAATGATGACGAATGCGCCGCGCAGTTTGGCGAGGCCCTCTTCGCCCAGGAACACGCGGTTGCGCGCCAGCTGCTCGAGGATTAGCTCGTCGTCAAAGTCGCCGTTCTGGGCGCGGTGTGCGAGCGCTTGGTTGTGCTCATCTTCTTTGTCGGGGCGCGGGATCGGGCCGATGGGGGTGACGGATTGGAGGGCGGGCTCGGAGTCGCTGCTTGAAGACTGGGGGATGGATTGCTTGAGACGCGTGACGCGGTCACCGTGCTGCAGGCGCTGGTAACTGAGGATGGCGCGCGGCGACAGCGGCGGAGACCACGGCGGTGGCGGCGAGTTGGACTTTGGAGTTGGTGGTGAGAGAGGACATGGTATTGGTTGTCTGAGGACGTGATGGTGTGGTGCGTGTTCTAAGTACTAACCACGGCTCATTGGCTCATGCTCGAAACAATGACGGTGGAAGAACTGGGCAACTGATCTCAAGATCTGGCCGTTGATGTTGAGTTCAGCTTGGATCGAAGTCAAAATTTCGGATCTCGACCAAAAAAACGTCATTGCACAAGCGACCAGGGGTACATGCCGAAGGTACCTCAGGGAGCTACCCCCTGCCGCCTTCCCCAGTATGGTTTTAGTGCGGTTCATGATGTCCCGCGACAGGTGTGGGCTCTTGGCGCTTTGCTTGTCCTTGTCCCATTTTCCCCATTCCCCATCTTCCCTTCCTTCATCCATGCCTCATCATCAAGCAACAGATTTTCGACGACCGATGACCCAATGCCTACGGGGTCTAGTGCAGGCTCATGGTGCGACACAGAGCAATGTCATCCTTCATTGTGTTGGCAGTGATGGATTCTATTGTCCTGCGGATCTTACATTTCGACAATTTTGCACCTTTCCCCAACCATGAACGCGCTTCGAGATGAAGCAACCACAAGTGTGGAAGAGATCTTGGGAAGTCCAGATTTTCTCTATCTGCGATGGTATCGTCTTGGATTGTCTGTTCTAGATCCGTTTCCAAAGAGACAACACGTCTCAGGACACCCTCCTCGGCCCCCCCAGTGGTAAGCTCGGTTCCGTATTCGGGCTCGCTCTGCCAGCCCGTGGCCCCCATCTCAATGGACGTCTCGTCTCGCATTCGAATCCGGGTTGCCGGTTCACGACTTCGACCCCACCATCCCATGCAGGTGGAGTCAGCCCCTCGGACGTCTCGCAGTACTCCGCCGTCCCTGACTTCGATGTGGTAGGACTTGGAGGAACAACCCTCGATCCTACCCCGCAGTTAGGGGCAGGAGGATGGAGGGCTGATGATAGCTCGGACAAGATACAAAAGGGCCTTTGGCCCCTGCTTCCAAGTTGACAGACCTCGACCGAGAACCCTTCGTTCCAGTTTTAAAAAGATACTGCAATCAACCCCTACAACCTTAGCCAATACTCTCCATCCGACCAGACCACCACATCCACCATGACTTCGGCTCAGGGCAAGACCGTCATCGTCACGGGGGCCGCTGGCGGCCTCGGCAAGGCCATTGCGGACACCTTCCTCGCCGCTGGTGCGAATGTCGTCGTATGCGACGTCAACCCCCAGCGCATCGCCACCGTCGAGGAGGAGTGGGGCAAGGCCTACGCCGAGAAGTTCCTCACCGAGCAGACTGACGTGTCGGATGAGGCCTCGGTGCAGAAGCTCGTTGACGCCGCCGTGGCCAAGTTCGGCCGCCTCGACGTGCTCGTCAACAATGCCGGCATCATGGACGGCTTCGAGCCCGTCGGCGCCTGTTCCAAGGAGCGCTGGGACCGCGTGCTCAACGTTAACCTCAACGGGCCCTTCCTGACCTCCAAGGCGGCCATCGCCCAATTCGAGAAGCAGGAGCCGCCGGCGGCGTCATCATCAACATCGGTTCCAACGCCACTGGCACGGCTTCAAGAGCGGCGCTGCCTACACCGTGTCCAAGGCTGGCGTCATGGCCCTGACCAAGAACACGGCCGGCTTTTACGGGGACAAGGGCATCTACTGCATTGCACTTCTGCTGGGCGGCATGGGCAGCACCAACATCACGGACGCGTTCGGCCAGGGCATGCACATGGAGATGTTCCAGAAGATCCAGGCTTCGCAGTCCGTTTGATGTCAAGAAGGACCTGCCAGTGGCGAGCGTGGCAAGTACTGCCTGTTCCTGACCGACAAGGACATCTCGCCATCAGCAAACGGGTCTTGCAGTAGGTCGTGACATTCGCATTCTAGTGTCAACGGTATGACTGACAGTGCATCCAGTCGTGTTCAACAACAACTGGCCTGAGGCCTAAGGAGTCAGTACGGAAAGTGGGAGTATCAGTCAGTTAGGGGGTGGAAGCAGCCAAATACCCAGCCAGTTGCAATTTACAATTCCAATATAACACTGAAATTCCAAGCGCCATTATCGATTCATCCCAGACAGACCTGTCCCCGACTACACTCCATGTTGACTAACTCGCTTAGGCAAACGAGAGTTCAGAAAAGCGCGACGCCAAATCCCAAGCCACGACAAGACAGAACAGAAAAACACAAGCCCTTGTTTCCTTGGCCATGTGGTACACTCCAACTGTCTGCAGTAAGGGCTCCCATTCTAGTTGTCGTACGCGCACGAGGTGTCGTACTGGCAGTAGTCGCCGAACTGTGTCACTTCGTCTGTCTCACCCCAATCCTCCCATTTTGTGGGCGGAACTTACGACAAAACGACTCGAGTGATCGCACACCCTCCAGCCGGCCTTGCTCCACGTGCACGAGTACGTGCCCGTGCGGCAGGTCTCCGGATGCGGAGGCGGAGGCGGAGGCGAAGGGTGAGGGTGCAGTTACCAGCCGCCGGCGGGTTGCCCCGCCGTTGAACTGAGCCGTTGGGAGTGGGCCTGGGCCTGCTCGTTCTTGACGGCCATGTTGTTGTTGGCAGCGTCGGCCTCGGTGGCGCTGGGGACGGTGGCGGCCAGGGTGGTGGCGGTGAGAGGGAGGAGAGTGAAGACTTCATTTCGGATGATGAATTTACTGTTGGTTAGTGGTCGGCTGAAGGGCGTTGTTGATTGAGTTGGAAGATAGGAGTGAGTGTATAGTTGTTGATGGTGATGGTGGGAGGGAGGGAGAAGCTGGGGGGTGACGGAGGGCCATTAAACATACTCGTTTGCTCTCTTCTATTCCGTATTGTGTTTTTGTCGCTGATGCACGGCAATTCTCCCTTTCCCTCAACCGGAATGTGGACTGTTGTTGTGGTGATGATGATGAGGGCACGGGCTAGAATGTGCGAGGCACCCTGAGTCCGAACCAATGTCCCTGGAATCCGGACGAGAGCATGCCAACCTAGGTTCCTGGACGGAATAAATCCAAAGGCCGCGGGAACGGCAGGGCTTTGCCCTCTCCAATTGTGAATGCAAAAATTGCAGTTGTATCTATCTGGTCAGAGCTCAATCCTCAGTGAATTGTTGCCAGCCTGCGTCATATCTCGTAGCCCTTGGACCATTTCATGTGTCTCTAACTGAGTATATACCCACCGTAGAATCAACATGTGCAACAAACCCGATGATCTCTCTGATTGCCCTCAACTCTTCCAGCAAATGTTGACCACAAGGAGCAACAGCCCAGGCGCCGTCCGATATTACGTGCTGGTGAAACGTCTTGTCCCTAATCGGGCCTTTCTATCTCTCAGTCTGCAGCAATATAGTGTCCGCCTGGTGTTTCTGAGCAAGTTTCTCTCTTCTCCGAAACTTCAAGGCCTCCAATTCCCTAGGCTCAGCTACGAGGCATGCCTGGTCTTACACCATCCCATACCTAAGTCCCTGCTCCTCATTCCTTGCCATATTGGTTGGCATATTCACATTCAATTCTCGCTAGATGGCAACTATCTATCCAGAGCTCGCTCGCTCAACCCACGCAAAAATCCCGCCTACCCCCTCCCCCCGGCAATCAACTCCTTCGCGGTGTCCTTTAACTTGAACTTCTGAATTCCCACTAGGCGTCTTGGGGTACTCTCTCACAAACCACACATGCTTCGGCACCAGATGGCTCGAGAGATGCGTCCTGACCCACTCCCGCACACTTTCCTTCGTCAACACCTCCGCGCCCTCCTTCCCGCTCTCTGCCTCCCCCTCCGCCAAGACCCCCTCATGGGCAATCACAAACGCGCCCACACACTCGCCATACCTCTCATCCGGTACCCACCACGCTAACCTCCGCCACCAGGGGTGCTGAAACAGGCAGTTCTCAATCTCCAGCGGGTGGATGTTCTCCCCGCCCCTGATAATCAAGTCCTTGATCCGGCCCGTGATCTCCACATACCCATCCGCATCCATGCTCGCCTCATCTCCACTATACATCCACACCTCCTCCTGCCCTCCACAGGGCACACCTCTGTGGTGCGGACCTCGCCTGTCCGCACTTCATCGCCCCAGTACCCTTCATGACCAGGTACCCAGCCGCCGCCAGCTCGCCCTCTCGCCCACCGGCAAAAACCCTCGTCTTATCCAGCGGATCCACGATCTTGACCTTGGTATGCGGCATCACCTTCCCGACACTCTGCGTCCTCTTCTCAAACGGATCTCGCGGCGAGGTCATGCAGCTGACGGGACTCGTCTCGGTCATGCCGTAGCAGATGACCAAATCATTCAGCCCCAACTTAGCATACAGCCTCCGCATTAAGCTCTCCGGCACCGAGCTCCCCGCGGCGATGCCCTTGCGCAGATGGGTCGGGAAGGCGTCGATCTGGTCCTGCGGCAGGTATAGTGCGGGTGGAGGAGCTCGAACATGGCCACGAACATGGTTGCGACGCCGTAGAGCCGGTGGCTCTGTGCGCGGCGGCCATGCGCAGCGTTGCGAGCGGGTCGAAGGCCGGAGAAGGAAAGAGAATGGCGGCGCCCGTGGTGGCGGTTGCCATGTACCCGAGGACGGAGCCGAAGCAGTGGAATAAGGGAGGAGGGCAGATGATCAGGTCGGAGGGATCGAGGCCCATGCGGTGCGCGATAAGGGCGCCGTTGTTGAGGATGCCGGTGTGCGAAAGCATGGCGGCTTTGGGGGTAGAGGTTGTGCCGGAGGTGAATTGGATGTTGATCGTGTCGGTTGCGGAGAGCGGGGAGTCGGGGGTGATGGTGCGGGCGGCGAAGGAGGAAGCGGGGATAGAGGTGAGGTCGGGGATGAGCGAAGAGAAGGGGGTGAGAGAGCGGAGGGATGCGAGAGGTGGGAACTCGCTGAGCGGATGTGAGGCCGAGTTGTCCACTACCACGACTGTCTTGAGGGTCGGGATTGTGGGCGATTCAACGCGTCCTGACCTGGGTCCGACACCATGTCTTGGATAAGGGGCAAGTTGCTGCGCCCACGGCAGGCCTTGTAGGGTAGGTCGGTAACGGCCCGATGATTAGTAGCTCAACGCCCAGGTGGTTCAGGGCTGCAGTGACCTGCTTGGAGTTGAAACCGGGGTTCAGCGGGACGAGGATAGCGCCGAGCTTGAGATGGCGTAGGTGAGGGCGGCGAACTCAGCCGTGTTGCCCAGGCTGACGGCCACGCGGTCGCCCTTCTTGACCCCAGGGAGCGGAGGGAGTGGGCGAGCGCATTGGAGGCGAGATCGAGCTTCTCGTAGCTGAGACTTGTCTCCAGAGCCGCTGGAATACCATCGGCAGGTAAGTTGGGCAGCGCGCCGGGGTTTGTGGTCGGCGAGCGGGCGATGACCGCCGGCCTGTCACGAACTGCGAGACGATGGAGGCGAAGTGCTCGGGGATGGTGTGGGGAAGCAGCGGTGGCTTGATGTCCGTCAGTCTAAACCGCGTTGTTGTCAAGAAGATTCAGGCCAGCGGCCATCCTACCTCTGCCGGTCCCTGGTACATGCTCCGTGTCAGGGTGCTGACCGCCCTTGCTGCCGCCCTCCTGCCCTCAAAGCTGCGCCATGTCTTGCCGCAGATCGGGCGCCTTCCTAGAAGACCGCCACGCAGATTGGAGGAGGAGAGAGCGCCCGTCGATCGCGTCTGGAGGCGCATTGTTTTTTCACCACGCCGTCGGGTTCTTATGTTCGTTATTCCGCCAAAACTCGAATCGAAGCGCTAAGTGTTATTGTCGCCGGGCATGACAGGAGTGTGAACGGGCGGTCTGAAGCGGGATGAGGGGAGGAAAGGGCAGAAGAGAAAGAAAGGAGAAGAAGCTATCGCGGGGTCGAGCCATTGATCAGCTTCCGCCGAGCCTCTCGTGTCTCTCAGCGCGAACGCCGAGGGTAGTCTGAACAAGGAAAGTCCAGACATCCGGCGCTCTTGGCAGTTGGAGAAGGCCTCCAAAATGCGGGGTGCGTGACTGCAGCTGACTTCCCGCAATCTCGCGCTTGGCGATGGCCAACGGTTGGAGGTGCGGCTGTCAGCAGTCTATTTTCAAGAGTTTACATCTCTCCAGCCTTCCCAACGTTCCCTTGTCTTTTCGCGGCTCCGTATCTCGTATGCCGACCTCATGCCATTTAGAGACTCCAGACGCGAAGCTTATCCGACAAACCCCCAAACACTCCGCCATCCTCTTGCGTTGACCCGAAAAACGCTGATATCATCAGAACCACCAGCCGCGCCAATGCGGGGACTAGTGGCTCACCACAACCTCCAACGTCCTCCCACGGTTAAGGGGAAAGCGGAATCGTCCCCTGGGATCTGATATCCGATGAGCCGCGCGCAGCCGCCCCTGACTCCGGCACCAGCTCACCGGTGTCGGCGCTTGTACATGGAATCAACACTGCGAAACCGCCTTTGTAGAAGTCAACAGTGTTTTGATGATGTTTTCCGCAGTGGCAGTCATTGCTTGCTTTGCCATTCTTCCGTCCCCCGAAGCGAACTCAGGTTGGTGATACAGGTTCCGGCCGTTTCAGCCAGCCAGTCAAACAAACCATCCTCCCTCTAACATGGCCATTGCGGTTGCCCAACACAGCCCTGGGCCTGCGTCTTGAATCCTTGACGAGGGGACGTTGAAACCAAACAGTCTTTCCTCTCCCCAGTTTTGTGTACACGTCTAACCCCGGCCCCCAAAACAAATCTGCTGTCCTGCCAGACATGTAATACATCTGGTGTAACAAGCCACGCCCCTCATAAACGCCGAGCGATGCAATTTCTGTAAGCATGTATTAAAACAAGAATATCGGTCGTGGCCCAGGAAAACGAAAAGGGTCGTAACAGTAGGAGGTAGTAAGGTGATGGAATCGAAGGACGACGGTTCGGTCATCGTTACTCGCCAATGTGTCGTTCGCTCTCCGGTTTCCATGTTCCTGTTACAAGCAGTATGTTAGCCTCACCGCACATCGAGCGCCATCTGTTGGACGAAGGACCTACCCTCAAAATCATGCTTCACAAACGCCATTGGGTCATCCACGTCCTTCGCGCCCATCTGCTGCACGCCGGCGAAAAGCTCGTAATCGGCAGCACCACCACATCACCAACCTTCCTCGCGTTCTCCATACCGTGAAATTCCTCCAATCAATCGGCCCCGCCGACTCGCTCAAGTCAAAAAACCTCCCGTCATTGAAATACTAAAATCACATCCGTCCACAGCGCCGGCCCGGTAAAGTCAACCACGTTCTTATCAATGATCCCGCCAGCGACCCGGCCTTCTTGCGCTTCAATGTCGTCTCCGTAATCCGCGTCACAATCTCCCTCAGCACGGGGTGCCCGGTTTCGCCTGGATCGTCCACTGGCAGAATTGTACCTTCGACTGTACCAGTCCTTCCAGTCGGGCCGGTCCGGATCCGCCTCGATGCCGATCACCAGCCCGACCGTGTGGCGCGGGACGCTGTCCGGGATCCAGTACGCCGCCGACCTGATCACAGATGTATCAATGTCGAGTAGATGCCGCCCGCGCGAGGAGGATGAGGTAGCGGAAGAAGTCGGCTTTGAGCACGGGGAGGGGCAGCGCGTCGTAGGCTTCGAGGACCTCGGGGACGGACGCGTAGAGGAGGCGCAGCAGGTGCACGGCAACTTGGTCGGTTTGACTTCGTGGATGAAGCCTGGGTGTTGTTCGGTCCAGGAGGCTTCCTGCTCGCGGAAGGTGAACTCGCCGTGGGCGGGCGTCCATTTCCAGGTCTGCCAAATGTAAGGGGGAATTTGGATTCGACGTCGTAGGGGTATTGGTAGGCGAGCTTGTCGTATAGGGAGAGCTTGGAGAGGGATTGGAGTGGTTGTTGGCCTTGTTGTGGGGAGGGGCGGTTGCGGGTGCCGCCGGCGGGACCGTGTTGTCATTGTCGTTTGGGTGTTGGTCTGATGGGAGATCTGTTTGGGAGGAGGACTGCTTCGAGTCGGCTCCCGAGTGTGTTCGAGGGAATTCGACAGCTGATGACGCGGCCGGTGGGGAGGAAGAGCGCGTTGTGAGGAAGAGAACAGTGATGAGAAGGCAGCGGCCACGAGGGCGCCGCCGAAAGGTGAGCATTGTGTCGAGTCTCTGGCGTCTGTCGAAGCAGAAGTGGGTTAGCTGGGTGTGTTCTTAAGCAAGAGCTGGTCGGATGACGATGCCATGCGGCTCGAAGGCTGAGCGCTCGTATCCGTCTCGTAATGAGTGGGAAGCGAACTCGAATGCGATTGCGCGTTCGACGTACCGACGGGTAAATCCTCAGAACATCGGGCGAGAATGATAAAATTTGCGAATCTCGGAAACGATCGAAAGAAGGAATCTCGTCAACAGGGAGCGAGAATCGAGACAGGCGTCTCGGTGCTGGACGCGGTGGCCGTTAACGTTCGAGGGAGGTGATAATCGTTACCCAATGGTTGGCGAAGATCGAGATTCGGATGGGCAGGGGTGCAAATGCGTGGGATCTCGATCCTGCCGCGCGAGCTTCGTAGTAGAAAAGGAGGGCTTCGACCAACGGCCAGGGACGAAGATCGTTGCCAAGGACTGGTGCAACCAGACGGAACCTCGGGACCGCAAAATTTGGACCCTGGTCGGTTTCAGGTTGACGAAGGCCTGGGTGGAGCAGGCACGCGGTCGGCTAGTGGTGAACGAGCTTTGCGGTCTGCTTCTGCTCTTCGATTCAGGAGTGACTTCCTCAGGTAAGATGAAGACCATGTCAAAGGACGTGTCTGCTGACAGGGGAAGATGCGTGGGGGTTGCTGTGGGTCCAAGACAGCCATTTGTCTTGGCCCTTGCGATGACGTTGCTGGCCTAAGCAACGGCCAGAATCGCTTGTCGCACAAGTCGGTGGCGCTGGTCGTGATAGTTTTTCGAAGGATGGATTTTACACAGCATGGTAGTTGGAATTCAACGTTCTGTCAACAGACCAGATCGAAGGCTATTCAAGCCCAGGAACAAAACTGAAATTGCCTACACAGTATGGAGGTTACAGCGGCCAGCTCCTGCATTGGATCTACCGTCGAAATTACATGTCATCCACTCCAAAAGGCTCTGCTCCCTCCCGCTCCCTCCCGCTTCCGAACGTTGAACCCGTGCATCAAACAACAGCTCACAGACACGAGGCACTACGGAGACATAAAGTCTAAGGCGCATGTAAATGGGCGTAGATGTCTTAGAAACAGAGAAACAGGTCCAGAGCTGGCTTTGAGGCAGGTTTTGAGGGAGCATTTCGGACTCCAATCTTCATATTTGGCAGGCTTTGGGGAGATCGACCCAGCGATCTGCTCTGGTGGGAGGTTGAGATGACGTGCGAGCCAGACATGAAACGTACGTCACACCTTGGACCCCTGCTGCAGCCCAAGGTCGCCAAGCGAAGCCAAGCAACACCGAGGTGGAGTGCTGAAGGTGACAACATCGAACCGTTAGAACCGGGAGGCTGCGACCTACACACTAGAATCTCTGTTCACTGTCCGTCGAGGATTGTTGTCGATCCTTTCCACGGCTCCGGGTGAATCCCATAAAGGTGAAATATTTCCAAGAATTGGTTTCCCATAGCAGTTCATGCGAACCGTGGGCCAGACCAGACGCTAATCACGTCGAAGCAAACCTGCCGCTGGACTCGAGGGAAATCCGTTGATTGTCGGACCTTTTTCCTGGGCTGACAAATGAGGGCTTGACAAACTGAGGAGCTTCCAAGAATCCATGGTTTACGGTCTTCTTCATCCTTCCAGCAAGCAGTTCTACTATTTGAATTATCCTTGGCCAAGATTGTCCTATTACGTGGAAGAGAAAGACTCGCTTTTCAGTAGTCGCTTAAAGGGGCCTGATGATGATGGACATGACAATTAGAATCTCTTGATGCGCCTTTCCTGCTTCACGCAGCTGACAAGTTACTTCGTTCGGTTTTAGGACAAACTCTCAGCTTGGGAGAGGCACTGCACTACTAGTAGGATTTGTGTGGTATTCCAGCAGTGTCCTACCTCTACGAAGCTCTAATATTCATACCGAGATCCTGCCATGCTCTCTGACGAGCGTCCGTGACAAAGACATCCTCTACACATCCCTTAAACTTAGCCTAAAAGATAAATCCAAAAATGAACGGAGGATGGGAAGAACGCGTGGAGAGCACGCTTGCCCGACCTTTTGATGGCTATGATAAGCGCTTTAACCCCAGGTTGTGACTTGGAATTCCCTCAGCTGTGGCACGTCCTTGGAAGCTCCAGCTTCGCGCCTTGGTCTTGTATCTTCCAGACGAAATCCAGCCCATGAGCTTCTCGGGACTACTACATCGATTCCGTCGTGCTGACCAGCGCCCATCGACGCTTCCGGAATCTCGTCGATCCTGCACAAATTTTACCCTCGGTTACGGATACTTGAAGATGTAGACCGCACATGGACCAGCATGGCCGGAAAGTTCTCGTCACCGCCATCCCACTAATATCTCAACGACTCGTCGGGGGTGATTGTGAGGTGCTAGGGCAGCGATAGAGAATACTAACCAACATGACATGAGACCATTCCATCACAATCACGTTCAAACCCAACATGGACAAGTAACAAGGCCGCAAGTCCAACATTGTTGTGCAACAGTGGGCCTGAGCGAGAGTGGCACGCTTGAGCAATGTTGTGGATGCCTTGTTCTTCCTTGGCCCAAAATTCAGCCCAACCCTGCACTTTGACTTCGACGTTCATCCTCGCCTTTTGTGCTGCAGCCTTACGAGGCGTTAGGTCTTACTTTCCTCCAGGAACAACCTTGGAGAATGGTCGTAATCTAATCAATATCCTTAATGATGGGCGGTTGTTCAGCCCAACCAACTCGGTCTTCTCAGGCTGAGTAGCAACGCGTCCGGGCGAGCTGCAGGAAGCTGCCGGCAGGCGTCACGCATTTGAAGTGTGGACGCCGCGTAAGTAACCGCCATGGACCATCGCTCCTTGGTGGTAAAAGCAAGCCAATATCTCAACGTTGAGAAAAACGGTGTCATGGGGCTGTACGCCCAGAGCCAGGGAGGGCAGCATATTCTGCTCCCGCAGCAGCAAAATGCGGCTGTTTTCGGTAATTCAGCCGCAAAATCTTCGGGGCGGTATATCAGAACTCACATCGCCAATCTGGCTGCCTTCTCTACGTCACCCCTGTGAGTAGCGCCCTATGACGCCTCCATCTGTGATGGTGCGTGCTCAAATGAAAAACAGTGGAGTTGTGCAGAATTAAAAGCGGCGAGGTACGTGCCAGAAAATCCAATTGGCAGAGAGACTCAGCCCAACGTGATACGAGGAGGCATGGTGGAGCGCGACAAGTCGGACGGATGTGCACAATTATATCATCAGGCAAACTTGTTGGGCGTTCAGGAGGTATGAGTAACTTTGATTTCAGCATCGTCACCTGTCTTCTAAAACCCTGTAATTCATAAACAAGCGAGTTGAAAATGGCTCAGCCAGCTTCCCACATGCGACTGGACACGGTGCACTGAAAGAATTAGCAGGCTTAGGTCAACTGGCAATTCCTGGAAGTCCAATTAGATTCAGTCATATCCAAAGTAGTAAAACTTTTGACTGGACGAGACAATATAGTAGTTCAGCATCCTCTGTCCTGTCAAAGCGACCCCGAGTCCACCGTGTCCCTCCCACAGTATGTGTCGTGTCACGGGTGAGGCACCACGCTTCCGTTCTTAACCCATCCTGCATTTCTAGGCTGCAGGCTCTGCATTGAGTAATTAAGTGTGGTGCGTCATAGTGTGCCGGAAGCCTTGGACCTGGAATGTGAGCCGAGCCGGATGCCAAGCCGGCCTGCGAGAGGCCCCCGGGGCAATGCCGGAGCCTCGGGCGGCCCCAGTTCCGGTAATTCTCCACACCTCTGGCCCTTCGGGCTTGGCGAAGCGGGAGACACTCTCAGGCGGGAACCAGCAGCGAGCAGTGGAGATAGCCCATACAGTAATCCGCAAGCTCCCTCAAGTGCCACCGATTGATCAACCTTTCTAGGAAGGATATGACAACGGAGAGAATGGCTTCCCATTCTGCACTTCATCATGCCGAGCTGAGTCGATCGGCATCATGAGAGGCCGCGTTTCTTGCTCGAGGGTTGTCTTCCTCCAGTCAATGCGTCTTCAGCCATGTCTTGGGCGCCATGCCAACCAGATGTCGCAAGTGGAGCTTCCCCTGACTGGGTGGAGCTAGGGGCGAGGTGTATGGTTGCCGCGGTTACGGCGGGAGCCCCTTACCCTGAGTGGTGCCACCGGTGGGATGCCTCTCTCTGATTTCGGCAAGAACTTGTATGATTGGTGACTGGATGATTTCCGCTTGGATACAATTACTTGGATTTCAGTGCCAGAATGCAAATAAGTTGGCCAGCAACGCGATGGTGGTGTGCATAGAAGAGGAAAGACGGGAGCGGAAGGGAGTGAAGGCAACAAGGGCCCCAACGGAGCCAGCAGCTTGAAATTGAGGATGGTAGTTGGCTATATGCTGCATGTCTGGCATGTTGTGGGCCTGCGTAAAGATATCATCATGCGGGGACCCGATTCAGATGCGGCTTTATTCGAAACTTCTGATGGTCGTCAGCTTTCGAGGACTGGCAATTTAAAAAAAAAAAAAAAAAACAATCACCAGGCATCGGCAGGCGTACGCACAGAGTTCCAACATCAGCAATGAGAGATCCCAATTTGGCCCTGACCATGATTCTGAAGAGCATTTCTTAATTCCATAACCTCGTCAACCATCCACGAGGAGCTGCAGGGGATAACAGAAGAGAAAGAAGTTTCTGTTTCAGTGAGTGGTGATTAACGGTAATAACAACCAAGGTTGGCAAATGAGACCAATCCTATTGAACCCGTGAAGTCAGATCCCAGCTGAGCTTTGCATAGTGGTGGCGAAACGGCCAAAGTGGCCATGTCCGATATATCCGAATGGGTGGCAATATAAAAACAGTCTAAGAGCCTACCCAACCCAGTTTCCTCTGTTCTGTTCTTGCGTTTTTCTCCTTTCACCTTCTCCTCTTTCCCGGGTTTGGTCTTCTCTCAGAAGTATCTACATGCGAGACCGTGTCTTCGTCGAGCTCTCAGCATCACCACATAACCCAGCCCTCCTCCTCTCTGGTATGTTTGGGTTGCACCCCTCTATTATCTCCTCCGTCGAGATCATCTCGACTCTCTCTATCGTCAAAGTCGGCATCGTCGAGACGCTGTGGATACGGCGAAGGATTCGGCTGCTGAATAGGATTGCCCACAGGAGCAACGGCGTCGGGAAAGACAGTATGGTATTGGCCCAGCGTAAGCTGGGCCTTTCTCACGTGAAGGTCCCATGGGGTGGCTATAATCGGCGCGCGTTGGTGGTTTGTGTTCCTCGTTTGTCCGTTTCTAGATTGTCGCTCGGGCCTTGCGGCAAGTGTCAGTGGCACCAACCCAGTGGTTCATGCATAGTGAGTAGGAGGAGTCTTACGAAGGGGTAGAGCGGGGTGGGTGAGCTGGCCGATCCGGGGCAGACGAACATGGACTCCGCCAACTCGTCGCGGGCATCTTGGATGTCTTTGTCCATTGCTTCGGGGCTGGATGGTGCAGTGTCCCGTGGTTGGGGTTTGGTGCAGTATGACCGCCCTGCCCCTGACCGGCCTTGCCGGGTCAGGGGCGCGGGACGAATACAGAGTGGACGCACTGCCCGAAAGGGTGTTTTGAGTTTGGACGGGAGACGATTTTGGAATCGGGTCCATCAGGACACTGGCCTGGGTCGTGACTGGGGTGCGCGGCGTTTGCTGGGTGGACATCGAAACGATGACGGACTCGTTGGCCGTGTCAAAACGGCGAGATTCGGACCATGACGGAGAAGAGCGAGGAGGATGTTCTTCGCTGGGCATAGTGGATTCCATATACCACGCCGTGAAGGGACTGATGGGATAATCACCGCGACGGCGCCTGCTTGTCAGCGATGGGGGAACTGGGCTTTTGAAGGCGGCAGATGAGGGCTGCGTCGAGAGAGGCACAGCGATCAACACCAAAATCCAAGCGGGAAATTGGATTTTCGAGCGGTGGAGTTCCATCGATGGCCCGTGTCGACTAGATCGTGTGGGTATTGGTCTTTCCACCTGCTTGTCAGGCTAAGCTTTCAAGGCAACCGACTTGATGACCTCCAGTTTCCCCATCCCGACAAGCCGATTGGGCTCCATCTTCGGATTGGGACGTTTCACAGCACCGTTACTAGCTAGCGTGCCATGTGTCCTCTCCTGGTGGTATGAAGGGGAAGTCATGGTACAGAGACGACCGATACAGGGCTTGGAGTTTGGCGGTTCCAATAGGTGAATGGTTGGCTGCTTTAAGGGAGCGGTGAGCGGACTGCAGGCTATGAAGGGGGAAGTTGGGTGTGGTTCGCAACAAGGCGACAAAATCTTGGGTGTCCAGAGCAGTGAATGGATGTTCTGCGGTTGTCATTCGTAATGGGACGCGAGGTTGGCGACCCCTTGAGGGCAGGGCATATGTCGTCGCCAGACAAAGGAAGAAGGGAGCAAGTTGGAAGTTCAAGGATGGGAAGAAAAAATTCTTAAATGATCATATTTGCAGGAGACCCCAGCCACATTCCAAGTCTTGGGACCCGATCGTTCCTCTCTTTCCGATCCAGCGGAACCTGAAATGTAACCCCTCTACAAGGCAGAGGAAATCAAGGCATATTCCGCGGGGCCAGTGGTTTGGGACCTCCTTGCAGAAGCAGACGGCCGGAGTTGGCTGAGGGTGTCCATTGGGGAGGGTGGTGGCTCTAGGAGGTCGTCGTGCCCAAGCCAGTCCTCATCTTGATTGACCACTGGCCCCCGACCCCTTGCGATCCTCAACAAAATAGCGCTCTCTTGTGCTCCGTACAGTCTTCCCACTATGGTCACCCAATAGTTCGTGGCATTCCTCGGGATGGAGGATGGGGGTGCGCCGCCTTCCTTCTGGAAAAGATGGATGGTGGACCGTCCAGCTTCCCCCCAAGGCTCCTTGGCTTGACCCCTTTCCGGCCAGCGCCGAGTTGCACTGCAAAGCCTCCATGTCTGCCTCACAATCAGCACGATTCATTCAAAGCCGTCAGTGTGTCTCAGTTCAGGCGTTTTGTCAACCCTTTCTAGGCGTTTTCACTCAGAGGCAGACCCAGCACTGACTCATCCCCATCATACAAAACACTCTCTCGTACCATCCTGCATGCAGCTGGACGCGTGCACGAACATCCATGAACCAAAGTGTCGGCCTGCATACGCCCAGTTGCCGCCCGCTCAACGGACACCAACGCGCTTGGCATTCCGAGACCCGTTTCTTCCACGTTGGTGGCTTTGCCATGTGGTCTTGCGGAGTGACAGCCACTGTGCTCGGTTGGTACATAATTCAGAATGAGTGCAAACGTGGAAACAAGAAGCAGAAGAAAAGAGACGACATGGAGGTTCAATTACACATCGTTGTGCTGACCCTCGGCCCATGGGAGCCAGGCTGGTCTTGAATGGCACACACATAACTCTTAAGCGCCCAGAGGATGGCATTGCGGCACCATCTTGCAGGAAAAGCGCCACCCCCAGCCCTTAGCACGCGGAGCCTTGCCTGCAACGGCAGCTCCCCAGACTGATTCCCAATCCACGGCAAAAAGGCGTCGACGACCTTCGATTCTGCTGGTATGGAGGTATCCGCAAGTTTTCTCTTACCTTCAACGAGATGCAATGAGCCTTGCTGTCTTAAAGGTGCGGAAAGGAAACCCATACCCCCTTCCTTTAGGAAGAAGTGTCAACTTCGGGCATCATGTCCCTGGATTGCACCACAATTGCATCATCATACGTACCTTGGGCCCCATGGCTAACTCTTTACCATCATTCAGGGACAGTTGAGCGCCCAAGAGCGACAATCGGACCTTCTTGCCTGAGAACGATCGCATTCAACTGCCAGGCCATCTGGGATGCCCAATTTCAGGTCTCCACCAACACACGAATACGGCAACGCACACCACAACGCGATCCCGCAACACTGAAACCGTCAATGCTACTACGACTTGGGTGGCTGGTGGCCAATACTCTAGGATCCGTCCACTGGGGCAAAAGAGCACAAAAAAGGGCCACTGCTTCTTCATCTCAGAGCCGTACGGATGGCGGGCTTCGGGGCTCGTGTTGCTCCGTCCAACAGTGGCGTGCGACAGTCACAGTCTGTGGTTCAAATAAGCTTTGTGCCTGAACCCTGCTAGAGAGAACGCTAAGCAGCGGGCCGACCCGCGTGGAGCGCTGCCGTGATCTCCTGCTAGCGCTCTCCTCAAGATTCGCCACCGCCGCGAGGGTTCCGGGCACGTTGTCGGCGTCAAGGGGATGGTTGGGAAAGTGCTGGCCATTGGTTCGGGGATAAACGCCCCTGCTGCTTCGGGCAACAGCATCTGATGATACGTCAGCGTCATCAGGTCTCCAAGGATCCTGAACCCCTTGGCGTTTTGTGCATTGGCTGATCGGGACACCACAGGCAGCTCGTTTGCTTCGAGCCGGCAATGGTTGCAATGACCCAGAATTTTGCGTTGGGGAGGGCATTGGACGCCCAGGCTGTCGGGTGTGCTCAGAAGCACTCCGGTCGCGGTGGTGAGCTTCGATATTGGAGCGCAGGCAAGGGAGACAGGGGCCTGGGAGCGTCCAAACAGCATCGCGGTGTCGTCGCCGCAGAGATGCTGGGGAACCCGAATGGTGCTTGTTCCGTGGTTGAAAACAACCCGGTGCTGTTAGTGGGCTCCTGCGACGCGGGCTCCATGGGATTGCAGCGGGACTTGGCCTTCATCGGAGGATTATCGGGCTTACAGGCGGAAGCTTGCTCGTTTCTCCGGGTGGCGCACGGATTTTGGAGTCAACCGCGACAAGCAAGGAAAATTTCCGGATTGAAGCAATACATCATTTTTTCTTGCCACAAGGTTGGGGTGTCGAGAAGAGCCGGAGATCATTAATTGGCTGCGCGAGGAAGGATTTGGTGTTGGTCGGGTGAGTCGCAGCAAATTCGCCAACCCAGAGGAGCGGATGGACTTGATGCGCTGTCCAAGTTGGCTTCGGCCGCTTCTCTCCAGTAGAGGTGGGAAAACTTGATTGTAATTATGGAATTCAAGGCGTTGACTCACTCCTGCGTTGCTTGTTCTTCCACCATATGTTAAAAAGAGTCAAGAACCCCCGCCACTCATCAGTCCTGCCCCAAATTTATTTCCACCGCACTTCTCCACCTGACAACTCATCAGTGATATTGCAAAATATCCAGAAACCCATAGCCAGTTGGACAACAGAGCGGTGGCGATGGTTGGGTTTTTGAGTTCAGGTAGCTCCCTCCCGTCATGTACAACACTTCGGATTATTCTCGGACAATATGGACTGGAAGTCTCGGCCCGTGCATCGGACCTCTATAGCGAAAGTCATGCAGAGGCGTCGGCACCACTAAGTAAGGCCTGGATAAAGAGTAATGATATTATATTAGCTGAAGATAGTACAGAGAACACGTCGAACAATCCCAGCTTTTCAAATCCGATACTCAAGCCACAAACCAAACTCGATTATCTTCTACCAGAATCTCGCCATAATTATCCCTTGGTATCGGCAGCTGGTACTCCCTCTATACTGGGCTAGTGCTCGGAGAAGATTGCCGTTTGTGGTTGACGAGTTGTCGGCATACTGCGAGTGCGGTGGTTCGCCAAGAGAACCGCAGGGCAGGAACGGCGGGCCGTTGAGCAATTGTTGGTCCAGCCACCCCAAGGTCACTCCGTCTCTGAGGTCAGTTTTGGATGGCGATCGAGGAGGAGTAACGCTCCTGTTTCCTTTGTCAGTTGGCTAGGCCGTTTCGCATTATTAGAGAAATTTCTCACTCCTTAGTCGCGGCGGGGAGTCCGGCAGTCATCCCTTGAGAGGAAGCCAAAGCCACTAATTGGGGTTGGGGTCGTGTTGAAGCCATTGACTTTGTTGACGTTGGTCTGGTTACTCTCTTCCAAGCTCGCGAGGTTGTATTAGCAGGGTGCGGGGGCTTGATCTTTTGGACACAAATCGAGGCTGGTTGTTTGGCAGGAGACGTGTCCCTGGCAAAGTCGTGTTTCCCTCCGACAACCGCGGTTTTGCTCCTTGCAGACGCGTCTTCTTGAGTCAACGGGTTCTGAGAAACCGACGCTATGCTCTTGGATGGTTTTTTACGTCTCTCCTGAGTGGAATGGAGTGATTGCTCGGAGAGCAGTTGTGATTATATGGGGAATGAGGCAATCTTCCTGCTAGACGTGACGGGCCCTTTTAGTTCGAGACGTTGTGCTTAGACAATGACAGTGGCAGGTCATGAAGAGCGCGGATGGAAAACCCTGACGAGGGCAGCTGAACACATACTGGACTTACTGGAACTTCGAACGGCCAGGGTAAATACTTGAGCTTTGTGTGACCTATAGTTTGGCCGCCATGCGAAGCCGACACACTGGGCTACTCATATCCAGTCGAGCAGAGCAGCTGACTTCTCTTGGCTGCTGCCCCAGTGGAGCAGATATTGTTGGGATCCAACCCTGTAAGCAGCATAATAAGCCGACGGTATCGGTATGCTGGGAGAATGCGGCTAACGATCCCGACCCCAGGATTGGGTTGTCGCATGGTTGCCTCGGAGTTCAAGTGAAAATGGGCCGGTCATCTCCTTCGCAGATAGACAGACTCCTCCGGGTGGCGGATGGAGCCTAGGACCATTGTTGGGTGGTAAACACCCCCAACAGAAGAACGAGTAGCCTTCCAGACTTACCCAATTGGACCACAGAGAACGGCTCCTGGCTCAGGCACCCTCTACCCGAGTCGTCTCAAGTCCAAGCCCCAGGATCACCGACCTGGGAGCCCAACCCACTACCCAAACAACAACGATATGGGATAACGGAGCCTTTTGCCCAAGCGCCTTAACGGCGGGCACGCCAAGCGGCATTGCGAGGCTGAGCACCTTACCTCCCACCTAAGCCATGACGGCTTCGAGTCACGACCCGACACGTATCCAGTGCCGCTAGCCCAGCGAGTGAGACATCACCTTGAGATGTCTCTACACGGCGCGCGCCAATGGAGAGGGCATCCCGACTCGTGCCATGACACATATCCCGTGTGGACCGGACTGTTGCACATGGCGGACCAACAGACCCTATTGAGTAGACATGAACGCAGGTTCTGTGGACTTTGTAATGGAACACCAATCCTTATCGACTGCATGGACCTCGCCTTTCGATCGTTGACAGTCGATTGACCGACCACTCAGCGTGCTTACAGCGAGCAGGCGATGTAGAAACCGCATCCTGCGCCCCCGCCTTGCGTGCCGGGCCTTCCTGCTCCTGGGTGGACACAACAGGACACGGGATACCATCTCGATTGATTCAAGGGGGTTTTGTTGCCTATGGACTTTGTTCTTCTGGCCGCCGGGTAAAGATAACGATCTCTGCCGAATGTTCTCGGCTTGACGCGCCCGCTCTTCTGTTGACCCAATGCAGGGGACAGGATACTGATTTAAAACGATGGTCTTTCCTCCACTTGAAGGCATGGAGTCCGGACCGTCACCGCAGCGAACCAAGGGAGCAACCAGATGAAGAATGGTTTGCCGAGTCAAGGTTGGGCGGGAGGTAGCAGCCCAACCATCGTCAGATGCGTCCCACCGGCGCTCAGAGCCACGAGCTCGGCAGCCAATGGGATTCCCATTGTTCCTAGAATTACGACGTCGGGCCTATTCTCACCTGCATCCAGTACCCCATCATCCGGTAATCTCGTGCTCCTGGTATTACGTGAAAAATTTGAGGCTCAAATATACGTACCACTCCTCGCTGCATCTGCGACGTCGACTAACAGACGCAGGGTTGCTGGGAAGTTAATCATCAAAGTGCCACTATGGTAGGTACAGAGGAACTTGAAGTGATTAGCGATGCCAAGGAAGAGACGCTTGTCGTCCAACCAAGCGCCAAGTGAGCGGAAGGTGACTGCACCCTCCGTTGCTCACACATCCATGGGTCGCTGGACACCTACC